>CM038143.1:39898841-40119377 GCA_021437245.1 Aegilops speltoides
TGATTAAAGGCCACAATGTTGATTTTTGTAAGGAAAACTGCCTGGTAGTTTTGCATCCTGAGCTGCATGACTGTACTATCTCATATCAGTGGGTTTGAATACTTTGGTTCTGCAGTGGGTTTTCGGTGTTTTTCTTGTGTTGTCCTGTCGTATCCCTAGCTCTTACATCATACTCCCTCCATCCGGATTAAATGTCGCAGAAATGGATAAAACTGGATGTATCTAGAACTAAAATACGCCTAGACCCGTCCATTTATTTCGGATGGAGGGAATACATGTCAATATGTCATGCCTTTCTATTCTTCAGTACCTATTCCATCTCTGTTGTAGCATGTTATATAACTGAATCACCATTCCTCTATATAAGGCATGCAAGGGGAAGTCGGCTCTGTTAGAATCTGAAGGGTTACAAACCAGGTCTTTGCAAAAGATCCAAATGCCGGAGATAATAAACCAACTCCATTTTCATAGATCTTGCTCAAAGCATAGAAATCCAACACCCATTGATAATAAGCAGATTCCAGTGGCCAAAGAACTAGTCCGCTCCAGTCCAACAAAAGAATGTCAACTCCATTCTAAGAAGCGTGTGCGTATCCTCGCATCATGAAATTTTATAGCATTATGATCATATTTTCTACATGTTTCTTACCCATCTCTCTTTTAGAAAATAAGGTTAAACGATAGAAGACTTCCTCCATTGGGATCGTATTCGAGGAAAATATCTTGCGGGAATTCTCGTGCTCCAATCTTGATGTAAGTACTGTTGTATATCACTATATTTTACATCAACATGTATTTTGTTAATCGGCGTGAATCTAACCTTTATCTGATCTAAAATTAGTTGTAGCAAAATGTTAAAGGCGCCAATGTTGATTTTTGTAAGGAAAATTGCACAGTAGTTTTGCATCTTGAGCTGCATGAATGTACTATCTCATATCACGCACATTCTTGAATTGTAGTGCTTCTCTGGTTACCCATTCATTCATTGTGTCAATGTTTCTTTCGTACTACCTTACGGCTGATGATAGCTGTGCCATATTGTGTTAATTTGGTGTAGGCTAGTTGCCCAAGCGTTCGTTGTGTCAATGTTGCTTTCCTATTATCGACTTGGCCAATGATAGCAATGCTAGTGTGTTAATTTTGTGCGAAGCTTTGAAGATAAGAAGACAAACTCGAAAACAGCAAGGCAACCCCATTGTTTCTTTCCGATAAATCTAGGCTAGGTA
Source organism: Aegilops speltoides (assembly GCA_021437245.1). NCBI lineage: Eukaryota > Viridiplantae > Streptophyta > Magnoliopsida > Poales > Poaceae > Aegilops > Aegilops speltoides. The sequence goes on from CM038143.1 coordinate 39,900,068, forward strand.
ATATGGCAATAACTCATGATTAATCTGTTTGGTTCCGCCTAATTTATGTTATGATCACGATGGTGAGACACTCTCCACTATCAATAATACAAGCCTGCCAAAATCGCCATGTGAATCTGTTCAGTATCCTCCATCTCGAATGCAACGGAATAAATGTATGTTTGTGAACCAATTAATGGCTGAGGCAATGATGGAAATGGTGGATGAATCAGAGGTCTTGAGTCGTGCTGACAGAACAACTAATCAATGTTTTCGAGAGCAGTGTAGCAAAGCGAAAGAACTTGCCCACATGCTTATGGGCGTCATCATCTTGAGGTTGCAGATTGTGACGTTGTAGATGGTTAGGTTCTACTCATTTATTTGCACTCGCATCAATCTTTGATTGCCCAGTGGATGTAATTTCCTGTAATATATGCTGGAAGTGCAACATTATTCCCTATATGCCGTACCTTTGCGTGATTGGGTTTGGTCCTGTGCATAATTGCTCGTCGTAATGGGCTCAAATTATCTAATTTGGCCTATAGACATGTACGAACTTTAGTGGGCCCATTAAGTTAATGGGCCATTACTACACCGAAAGTTAATGGTCGGCCCTCTTACCTCCCGGGTCATTAACAGGCCGACATCGAAGTGGGCAACAGGTGGCCCCAGTTTATTTCATGGGCCGTTAACACGCCGTTACTAAGTTTGGGCTGCATACGGCCCAACTATCTTTATGAGCCTTTAGCAGGCGAAAGAGGCAATGAGCTTGTACTAGACCATGAAGACCATGGCGCTAAGAGGCGAAAGTCGTCGTATTGTAAATGGCCCAAGCAGGTTGTGGGCCTTTAGCAGCGAAAGAGAAACGGGCTGGTATTGGACCATGAAGGGCATGGGCCATTAAAGGCCAAAACTAAGGTCCGACTACAAATGGCCCAACTCATTTATGGTGCATTAACGGCCGAAAGGCACATGTGGTCGGAATTGGCCCAACACTTAAATGGGTCGCTAAAAGGCCAAAACTCAGGTCCGACTACAAATGGCCCAAGCGATTTATGGGCCGTCAGCAAGTGAAAGTGACACGGGCTGAAAATTATTTAACACTTAAATGGGCAGCTAAAAGGCGAAACTCAGGTCCGACAACAAATGGCCAATCAGATTTATGGGCGTCAGCAAGTGAAAGACACTTTGGCTGGAAACTAGCCCAACATTTAAATGGGTCGCTAAAAGGCGAAAGATGTACATCTGAAAATTGGCCCATCCATTAAATGGGCCGCTAACAGGCCGAAATCTCATTGTGCCGATATTGAGCCCAGATATATAGCGGGCTGTTAACGGGCTCGAACTAACGATGGGCTGCAATGGTGTCAAATCTTTAACGGGTCGTTGATGGGCCGAATTGGCACATCTCGTATGGGCCGTGGGCTTAAATGGACCTCACACAAGTAGGCTTTATATGCGCTGGCCTGCTAATTTTTACTAGGCCGGCCTTTTCACATGAATGGGCCTCTGTTGGGCCATGCCACGTGTCGACGTATCATAGGCACCTTCCGTCCAATGAGTGGATGACATCTGTCCCAGCGATGAGCCGACACGTGTTTCCTCCAGCCAATGATGATTTTACACATGGAAAATCCCCATTGGTCGGGGCTGTTAACGGGATATCGGATCTAAAACCCGACCCGATATCTTAGCGGCGTTCTGTTACGATGGATGCCACGTGTCGGTCACCCTTGATGAAAGCACTTCTGTGACGTGCGATTTATCGTCATGGAAGTGGACACTTCCGTGATGATAATTTTGGTAATGTCATGGAACACTTCTCGACAAAGACGGTATGACTATCTTGATTACATCATAAATTTGTCATGGATGTACATGCATGACAAAAAACGCGACCTACTGTGACAAACACGTATCATCACGGAAGTGTATTTTTTTGTAGTGATGGCCTCTCTCCAATGAGGAATGCGCATAGCAGCTTGATACATGCGTGACTCAGATGAGGGATCCGCAAGGGCAGCAGTCATGCATGCGGCCAGCCAAGCAACTATACCATCGTGACACTACTTAGGCTGAAAAATGCCAGTGCGGCTGCGCGTATGTGGATGTAGAGCAGCAACAGGAGCCATCGAAGTTGAGGACGATGTCGGAGAGGCGCCAGAAGAACCATCAGCAGCAGCAGGACTGGGTGAAGGTGATGGATATGGCCCGGTCAGCAGGGGACCAGGCGGCGGCTGCGATGACACGGGAGACCCGGTGCCATGCGGCTCCGGCGCATAAGCGCTGCCGACAGCCAGAGAGGCGGCCCGGTGATAGCGGCGCGATTGCGAGCGCGGCGAAGCGAAGCCAGCCAGTCACGATTAGCGTGACCAGCGTCAAGGGCCGGGCGCGCGGCGATGCCAGCCTAGAGGCTAGGGGCGATGAAGCGGGCAGCACCACCGGGGCATCGAGCGGTCGTGCATGGGCACGGGAACCGAGGCCATGCAACGACCCCATATGATCGTCGTGCACAACTGGAGGTGCCGACGATGAAGGCGATGGCGACAAAGGAGGCGATGGCGCCTCTAAAATTTCCAAGCAAGCCCTACGTCTAGTGCCTGCACCATGATTAGGCAACAATATAGGAGAATATGCAACATCATCAAATTGGTCAAAGGCAATAGAGGATGAAAGCATGGATGGTGGTTCATCGGTGGACACAGGAAGTTTGGCAAGGGAAAAACATGCTCATCAAACACGACATCCCGAGATATATAGACACGATTAGTGGGAACTTGAAGACATTTGTATCCTTTATGAAGAGAGCAATAGCCAAGAAAGACACACTTCTTGGAGCGAAACTGGAGCTTGCGCTTGTTAAATGGACGAAGATGCGGCCAGCAAGCGCACCCAAAAACCTTGAAGAAAGTGTAATCAGGTTGTTCATTAAGGAGAACTTCAATGAGAGTCTTCATGTTCAAAACACGAGTAGGAGTACGGTTGATGATAAAACATGCTATGGTGAAAGCATCACTCCAAAACCGAAACGGAACCGATGCATTGGCCAAAAGAGTAAGCCCAGTTTCAACAATGTGACGATGCTTGCGTTCTACTGAACCATTCTGCTGATGTGTATGTGGACATGCTAAACGGTGAGCAATCCCAAGCGACTGAAAGAAGGAGTTGAGGTTGCGATACTCGCCCCCCCCCCTAGTCCGACTGAACATGAACAATTTTGTGCTTGAGAAGGCGTTCAACATGTTTTTGAAACTGAACAAAATTATCGAACACATCAGATTTATGTTTAATAAGATAAAGCTAGGTAAAGCGACTATAAGCATCAACGAAACTGGTATAATAATTGTGACCATTGACAGAAGTCTGAGCAGGACCCCATACATCTGAAAACACAAGCTATAAAGGATGTTTCACCTCACGACTAGACTCCAAAAAAGGAAGTTGATGACTCTTACCCTGCTGACAAGCATCACACACTGCTACATCTTTATTACTAGACATGCTAGGAAGCTCATGACGATGCAAAACATGACGGACGATAGGTGTGGCTGGGTGACCAAGACGAGCATGCCACTGTGATGGAGATACCCGAACTCCACTAAAAACGCGAGCGACACCAGGATGCTCCAAACGATAGAGGCCCTGGCACAACTGCCCGCTAAGAAGAATGTCCCTCGTGCCTCGATCCTGAATAAAAAGACCAAAAGGATGAAATTCAAAAAGCACATTATTATCACGTGTGAGTTTAGGAACTGAAAGAAGATTACGTGTCACAGATGGAACTTTGAGAACATTGCGAAGTTGAAGACTCCTATTTGCATGTCAGTAAGATGAGATGCTTGACCAATATGAGAGATGTGCATACCTGCTCCATAGGCGGTGTGGATCTTGTTGGAGCCATGATAGGGTTCATGAGTGTGAAGCTTCCCCATCTCTCTCGTCAGGTGCTCCGTCGCCCCAGAGTCCATGTACCAGTGGGGATCGATGGTGTAGGACTGAGTGTGTCCTTGTTGCTTCTACGGCGCCGGGCGATCAGCCACAGAAACCTAACGGGAAAAGTTGCGTGTGCCCTTGACATCATTGCGAAGACCAAGAAAACTCCACTGAAAGCGTTTGTGACACTTAGAGGCCCAGTGCCCCTCAATGCCACACAACTGACACATGCGCCGACCAGCAGCCCCTGGTAGGGTTGCGGACGGGGGAGGGGGAGCTGAGGGTGACGAAGACGATGCAGGGGGCGGCGCCTTGGACGAGTTGCGACCACCCTTAGTGGTGGCGTTCGTGGAGAGGGGGCCGTGACTGGCCTTGGCGCTGCGTGCCTTGACACACTGTTAAGTGAGGAGGAGGCGAGAGTAGACCTAATGTGCCACCATGGGGGTCGAGTTGCCCCTCTCGTTGATGATCTCGACCAAAGCATCATACTCCTCGTTGAGCCCGTTGACGATGAAGGAGTTGAACTCGAAATCGGTGAGCGGCTGTCCAATGGAGGCAAACGTGTCAGCAAGGCCCTTGACCTTGTCGTAGAACTCCGTGGTCATGGAGTCAAGCTTATCACACTCGCCAAGCTGACGACGAAGCACGGAGACACGAACCTGTGAGTACGCCGGAAACGAGTGCTCGAGTATAGTCCATGCCTCATGAGACGTCTTGTCGAAGACGACAAGCCCGGCGACAGCCGGAGAGAGCGATACCTGGATGGAGGAGAGGTTCGCCTGGTCCTGCCCCGTCCAAACACGATTGGCCAGATTATAGACCGGACCATGTGCGCTGTCAACCAGCGTGGGGGAAAGGGAGAGAGCTGTCGACGTAGCCAAGTAGGTGATGACTCCCAAGGAGCGGAAGAACCTACGCACGCCAGAAGATATAGTTGTCCGAAGACAAGTTGATAGTGATGAGATGGCCGAAGTGAAAGGGCAGTGGCGGCTGCGATCCCATCAAGGAGATGGGCTAAGGTGCGGACACCGTAGAGATAGTTGGCAGCACCGTCGAGATAGCCAGAGGCGCAGCCGGTGCGGGAACAGATGGCACGGTGGCCGGGGCCAACGTCGCAAGGCCCTCCAATACTAGGAAAACGCTTATAGATAGAAGTTTACCAGTAGCGTTTGTTTATGACCCCACGCTACTAGTAGTTAGTAGTAGCTCTGCCTAGAAAAGCGCTCTTGTAGCTATTAGCAACGGCGCTGTTATCCCCACGCTCTTTGCTAAGTGTAAAACACCACACCCCTTGATAAATAAATGTTAGCAGCGCTTTTCGCCCAACCAGTGCTACAGCTAGTGGGCTTAGTAGTAGCGCTGGCCCATTGCCCGCGCAGCTGTTAAGCCCACTACCTCCCCCCGCACGCCCCCGGCCCGGCCTCATCTCTCACTCACACTCGGCAATCCTCCCTCATCCCCCCGCGTGCCGCCGTTGACCCTCGCACACTTCCTTCTCCCGCGCTGGCCCTCCTCTCTGCGTTGGCTGCCCTCGCCCACATGACCCTCCTCCCTTGCCCGGCAGCCCAGCTCCCCTTGAGCCCTCCTCCCCCGTCCGCCTTGACTCCCAGTCGGCCTCCTCCTCCGCCCGTCGCCCGGCCCCCGCGCCGGCCCTCCTCCACCGATAGGTACTCCTCCCTCCTTCCTCCTCCTCCCTCCCTCCCTAGTTATAGTTATTAGAGTAGTTATTTTGAATCCTATGTAGTTGAAAAAATGTAGGTTATTAGAGTAATGTAGGTTATGATCGAACCCTTGCTAGGACAGATTAGGTATGAACCCTAGTTAATTCGTATGAACCCTAGGTTTTTAAATTTAGCTAGGTTTTAAAGTTAGGACAAAAATTCAGCTAGGATTTTAATTAGGTGTAGTTAATAGAATTTAGGTGTTTTAAGTGTATTTAAAAGTGTTTTAGGTGTTTTAGTTGTTTTAGGTGTAGTTAACAGAATTTTAGGTGTTTTAGTTGTTTTAGGTGTAGTTAACAGAATTCTAGGTATTTTTTTAGTTAAAGCAATTGTTGTTATTTTTTTAGTTAAAGCAATTTTTCCTGTTATATGCAAATTTGCAGTGGACATGTCATGTTTTGAACATGTCACATTTTGGACATGTCATATTTTTCCGAGTGGCCTATGTTTTGCCAGAAATGTCAATTCGTTTACGTTCTGGCAAATTCCAGGCACTCGATATGTCCTGTTTTTAGCAAAGGTCATGCCAAATTTTGCTAAGAGTTTATTAATTTTGTTTTCATAATTAAGTTTTGTTCTCGACATCAACGATGCCTATCCCGCATCCTCTTTGTCGACTCGGCGGAGGACTCCTGGTTGAGCCAAGGGGCCATGTCCGGGACTGGGCTCCGCCTGGCTGGTACTGGGTTGTGCTACCTTCTGGTGAGCGCAGCTTTGTGAGGAGCCAGCCCGTCATGGACCCGGAGCTTCTTTGGTGGCGGTCGAGTGGGCCTCCATCGGCGGAGAGGCTTGAGTCCCCCGCGCAGGTGGTACAACAGCCTGTCACGGAGGAGAACGTGCACGTCTAGCGCTACTTGGTTGCGTTGGCGAACGGCCGGTTCTCCAATACCTGGCAGTTTCTTTGGGGATCTCACCGGAGCTATGATCCGATGATGGTTCCTTCTCTTTGGGTGTCCACCGCGGCACACTGAACCTAGAGGAGCTATTATTCGAGATGTATTAGTGATATTATATGATGATCTTTGCTACAAACTACTATATATGTATTCGATGATGGCTTATTAATTACCTACTAGTTATTTGCTTATTGAATGCAAAAGATGAGCGCGGTTTGTGCTACAAACTACTATATATGTATTCATGATGGATTATATGAGGATCTTTGCTACAAACTACTACAAACTACAAATTTTAGGTGTTTTAGTTGTTATATGATTATCTTTGCTACAAACTACTATATATGTATTCGATGATGGATTATTAATTACCTATTAGGAAATGTCTGACGACGAAAGGAAATTCGCTATGTGCATTTACTGCGAACATAAGCGCGGTATGTGCGACAGGCCTCACCTGGTAGAAGGTCGGCGCTTCAGCATCAAGCTCCAAGAGACCTTCGATGTTGATACGGTACACAATGATGACAAGTGTTTTTTGTTATTTTTGCATGACCTCTCTGCTTCTTCAATGGGTAATTTCCGTCTTTTACAATTCGACTAGCTTATCCCATGCCATGCAAGATGCTATGTCTTGGAGAAGATGGGGTTTGAAGATCATGAAAGCACGGAGACAAAGATAATTCAACTAAGGACCCATCATGGCTATGATCTTGCTATAAACTATACAATTATGTGAACTCATCCAATTTTGGTTGCCCGAATTGGGAAGCCCTTTCCAAGGTGTATGATTTTCATGAGGGTATGCTTCTCACCTTCGATCTTGGTGATCCTGACATCGACGAAAATGATATGACCATTTGGGTCCTTGTTGACACGCTTACAGTTCTACCGCTATGTGAGTTTCTTAAAAATATTTACTAAGTAATTTATATTGTTTATTTCAAAATATTTGACAGCTTATTTCCATTGACAGCTTATTTTCATTCTTCAAAAATGTACGGAAGATGGTAGACAGAACCTACTACTACAATGATGAAGCACAATTAACTTATAAGGAGAAAGATGGTCTTATCACATTTTTTACTGATCTTGAGAATTACAATAGCTATTATCGAATTCCTCAAAATTATGGTCCATATGTGCCACTAGGACACGCCCGGTAATACTCTGGTAACATCCATGGAGATATCATGGTAAGATTTTGTATTATTACGACATCCGTGCATCTTTTGCATAAATTTTTCTAAAACTAAACTACATTGCTAACTACAAAGTTATTACTATGTTTTTGAACAGAAAATCACGATGGATTGTGTGCCTCATCGATGTTGCCAAGAGGTCGCGTTGATGCTATGAGCTTACGGCCACCACGGCGGGTCGACCAGATATCCACATCACTCCTGTCCATACCGGATTTCGAAAAGCGAGGAAGCCATGATAATAAATGATTGAAAAAAAATGTTTCAACCATCGTAGAGAGCTACTTGGAAGCAACATTGTGCGTAGGCTAAGACTTGGAGACAGGATGATCTCCGTTCTTTGTTATGGAGAGTTCAGTTTCCTTAATGAAGAGTCAATGCCTATCTTGTTTTATGATATTTTACCTAAGAGAGGGTAGCGTAGGTTCTATGAGAGGAGTAGGTCCTTGGTAGAATTTTTTATTATGTGCTATAATGTGTTAGAGTTGATGAGGAGGATGAGGAGTTGTGATTATGACTAGTGACCAACTTGTTATATATATGATGTCTCATTGACGAACATTGTTTGGTGGTGATGACTAGTGGTAATGAATATGCTATTTAAACAGACTAGTTCATGATGAGTTGTTATTGTATAAAAGATATATCTGTTTAAACATGTACAACACCAAAATATTAAAAAAGCATAAATGTTAGCAGTAGCGCTGGCCTAAAAACGCGCTACTAGTACTTGAAAACGTGCTACTGCTACAAAATAGTTGTAGCGCCGTAGCAGTAGCGCTGGTGCCCGCGCTACTGGTAGCAAAAAAACCAGCGCTAGTGCTAGGGACGGTGAAGCGGGCAGCAGCACCGGGGCATCGAGCGGTCGTGCATGGGCACCGGAACTGAGGCCATGCAACAACGCCATAGGATCGTCGTGCACAACTGGAGGTGCCGGCGATGAAGGCGATGGCGACGAAGGAGGCGATGGCGCCTCTAAAATTCCAAGCTAGCCCCACGTCCAGTGCCTGCACCATGATTAGGCAACAATATAGGAGAATATGCAACATCATCAAATTGGTCAAAGGCAATAGAGGATGAATGCATGCATGCTGGTTCATCGGTAGACACAGGAAGTTTGGCAAAGGGAAAAACATGCTCATCAAACACGACATCCCGAGATATATAGACACGATTAGTGGGAACTTGAAGACATTTGTATCCTTTATGAAGGGAGCTATAGCCAAGAAAGACACACTCCTTGGAGCCAAACTGGAGCTTGCGCTTGTTATATGGACAAAGATGCGGCCAGCAAGCGCACCCAAAAACCTTGAAGAAAGTGTAATCAGGTTGTTCATTAAGGAGAACTTCAATGAGAGTCTTCATGTTCAAAACACGAGTGGGAGTACGGTTGATGAGAAAACATGCAGTGGTGAAAGAATCACTCCAAAACCGAAATGGAACCGATGCATGGGCCAAAAGAGTAAGACCAGTTTCAACAATGTGACGATGCTTGCGTTCCACTGAACCATTCTGCTGATGTGTATGTGGACATGCTAAACGGTGAGCAATCCCAAGCGACTGAAAGAAGGAGTTGAGGTTGCGATACTCGCCCCCCCCCCCTAGTCCGACTGAACATGAACAATTTTGTGCTTGAGAAGGCGTTCAACATGTTTTTGAAACTGAACAAAAATATCGAACACATCAGATTTACGTTTAATAAGATAAAGCCAGGTAAGCGACTATAAGTATCCACGAAACTGGTATAATAATTGTGACCACTGACAGAAGTCTGAGCAGGACCCCATACATCTGAAAACACAAGTTCTATAGGATGTTTCACCTCATGACTAGACTCCAAAAAAGGAAGTTGATGACTCTTCCCCTACTGACAAGCTTCACACACTGCTACATCTTTATTATTAGACATGCTAGGAATCTCATGACGATGCAAAACATGATGGACGATAGGTGTGGCTGGGTGACCAAGACGAGCATGGCACTGTGATGGAGATACGTGTGAGTTTAGGAGCTGAAAGAAGATTACGTGTCATAGATGGACCTCTAAGAACATTGCGAAGTTGAAGACTCCTATTTGCATGTCTAGTAAGATGAGATGCTTCACCAATATGAGAGATGTGCATACCTGCTCCATTGGCGGTGTGGATCTTGTCGGAGCCATGATAGGGTTCATGAGTGTGAAGCTTCCCCATCTTGCTCGTCAGGTGCTCCGTCGCCCCAGAGTCCATGTACCAGTGGGGATCGATGCAGTACGACTGAGTGTGTCCTTGTTGCTTCTACGGCGCCACGATCAGCCATGGAAACCTGACGGGCAAAGTTGCGTGTGTCCTTGCCGTCATTGCGAAGACCAAGAAAACTCCATTGAAAGCGTTTGTGACACTTAGAGGCCCAGTGCCCCTCGATGCCACACACCTGACACGCGCGCTGACCACCAGCCCCTAGTAGGGTTGCGGACGGGGGAGGGGGGAGCCGAGGGTGACGAAGACGATGCAGGGGGCGGCGCCTTGGATGAGTTGCGACCACCCTTGGTGGTGGCGTTCGTGGAGAGGGGGCCGTGACTGGCCTTGGTGTGGCGTGCCTCGACACGCTGTTAAGTGAGGAGGAGGCAAGAGTAGACCTCATGTGCCATCATGGGGGTCGAGTTGCCCGGCCCGCTCGTTGATGATCTCGACCAAAGCATCATAATCCTTGTTGAGCCCGTTGACGATGAAGGAGTTGAACTCAGAATCGGTGAGCGGCTGTCCAATGGAGGCCAACGTGCCAGCAATGCCCTTGACCTTGTCATAGAACTCCGTGGTCGTGGAGTCAAGCTTGTCACACTCGCCAAGCTGACGACGAAGCACGGAGACACGAACCTGTGAGTGCACCGGAAACGAGTGCTCGAGTATAGTCCATGCCTCATGAGACGTCTTGGCGAAGACGACAAACCCGGCGATAGCCGGAGAGAGCGATACCTGGATAGAGGAGAGGTTCGCCTGGTCCTACCCCGTCCAAACACGATTGGCCGGATTATAGACCGGACCATGCACGCTGTCCACCGGGGGGGGGGGCAAGGAGAGAGTTGTCGACGTAGCCAAGCAGGTAATGACTCCCAAGGAGAGGAAGAACCTGCGCACGCCAGAAGATATAGTTGTCCGAAGACAACTTGATAGTGATGAGATGGCCGAAGTGAAAGGGCAGCAGCGGCTGCGATCCCATCGAGGAGACTGGCTAAGGTGGGGACACTGTAGAGACAGTCGGCAGCACCGTGGAGGCAGCCAGAGGCGCAACTGGCGCGGGAACAGATGGCGCGGTGGCCGGGACCGACGCCTCAAGGCCCTCCATCAGGGCGGATGTGGGCGCCACCAGCGGCAAAAGCGAGACGGCGACCGTGGAAGAAGAGGCGAACGGGGTGGCGGCGGTGTGCACCGCGAGCACCTGCCCGGGGGACGAGGCAGCCGGCGCGATCGCGAAGATCGGAGACTGCACGGCGGCGACGACCAGCGGCCGGGACAGAAGCGCCACGAGGGAGGCCGGCATGAAGCTGGCGGCAGTGGATCAGGACGTGGCAGCACAAGACATGGTGGAGACGTGATCCGGAGTGAGGTAGCGACGACGGCGGCGGCGGCGGTGTCGGGTGGTTAGGGTTTGGGCAGAAGCGTACGTAACCTAGCGTGATACCATGCAAGACTAGGTTTAGGGGGAACTGTCGTTACAACCCTCTAGGTGTGGCCTATCACATATATATAATGAGTGGATACAACATTACAATATACACGTATGCATATAGAGGCTATACAGTCTAACACCACCCAATTACCACCCGTCATCTAATTCATGTCGACCACCGACACCAGGCCCATAGTCAACCAGTGGAAGCGCCATTTTTTAACCCATGCATGCGGTAGGGGGCGGCCTCATCCACTTCCGTCCACATCTGGCCCCCGCCACCCCATTCGTGGTTCCTTGCCGATGACAGCACAAACCCTAGCAATGGGCCTCTTCGGCAGCAGCTCTGGCAGTGGCAAAGGGCAAGCTGACTGTCACAGCCTGATTTTTGACCCTTTCTTTTTATTTTGATATTCTGAGTATTTTGCCTGAGTTTTCTTTTTCGGTGGCTATGTGGTCTGGAAACTGAAAAAGATGACCTCTTTTTTATTTCCAGAGTGGCTTCCCATCCCCCTATCCAACCCTAGACCTTTCCATTCTCATACTAGCCCAAATCCCAATATTCATTTTCTTGGGAATATTGTTTTTCTGTTAAAGGAATAATCCTTTTTTCCCTTGGTTGTGAAGCAACCTATATTTCCCTCACTCCTAAATTTCTCAAATAATTCTCATAAAATTTTTGGGTCATATCTTCCTCAAATATAGAAAATATTTCATTTGCCATGTTTCTAATCATGCTCAATTAAATCCTTTTCTATTCTATCCTAAATGGCAAATTGTGAAGCAAGTGCTATTTATATTTGCCCAATTGACTCCAAACCTTTTGGACATATTTCCTTTCCATATCATTGCCACATTCCAAAATTCAACCTCATTTGCCTAGTAATTATTTATCAATGATTTTCCAAAGTTTCTGGCCAAAAAGAAACTTTGTTAAGGAGGTACAAGCTAGGCACATACAAACGAGTTGAAATTTATGCATGACCTCAATATCATCATATCATAGCTCTCCACCAAATTTGAGCTCATGTCATGCCTGCATGTGAGCTCATCTTCAAATCTTTGATTCTGTCCAAATTTTCAGTCTGTGAAGCAAGTATATTCTATCTTGCTACATTATGGCTAAAACTTTTCCAGGACCTTCTCCTATCCATATAACCTATACCCACCAAATTTGGGCATATTTTATCTAGCCATTTTCCCTCAGGAATTTTTGCAAGTTTATGTCCAAAGGAGATGTTTGTGAAGCAAGTACCATTTTGATTTATCTAAATGGTACGAAAGTTTTACACCTTCTTCATATGACAAAATAACCTCGTCATGCCAAATCTGAGCTCAAGTGGCTTCTTAAATTGAGTGCATCATCATAATTTCTTTTCTGGACCATTTTGGTCAGTTGCAAAGCAACTATATTAATTCTTGGTCCAAGTCTCTCCAAACTTCATAGGATTCTTGTCCTAGCCTAAACACCCAGGACAACTCATTTGACTCCAATCTCACCTCTGTTGATCACTGCATCATGATTAAGTTTGATGCCGCAAACTTCAGAGGTTAATTCCTATCTAACCACAAAATATTTTACCGAGCTACCACCTCAGTTGCAACCTCCACTAGAAGGACTAACCTCCAGACAACATTTTCTAGCCCTTGGCATCTTCTCCTCGCCAGCCTGCGCGGTGACCACCATTTTGGCACGCACCGGCCGCGGCTAGAGCATCATCTTGCTCGGGCCCCTCTCCTGCTCGTCGTCTCAGCGAACACGGGCGTGTCTAACAGCTCACCCGGGTCGTCCCTGTCTTCCTGGACCTCTCTTCCCCTCTGGAAGCCTTCTCGCTGGCGCTCGTCATCGTGCGCCCACGGGAAACCTATAGCCGACCGTCTCTTTTCGCGCCATGGCTTCTTCCTCCTCATGTCCCCGAGCGTCGCCTCGTCTCCGTGATCCCCTGCGCCTCATTCGTTGCCTCTCTCATCGCGTTCCCGCGCCCTCCCATGCTCAGTGAGCATCACCAGAAGCTTGGCCGGACTCCGGCGACATGTCACACGGCCGAGCTCGTCCTCCCTCGTCCCCCCGCCTATTGAAGGCCACCCTGAGGCCGCTTGACCTCACCCCTCGCCTCACCTCACACCCAGGACCCCGCCCAGCCTCTCATTCGAGCTCCAGGAGCTCCCCTTGACCTCCATGGCTGTTGTGCCCGCCGTCGGAATCCTCCTAAATTGCCTCACTGTCAAGCCCCTCCCTCCTCTTCTCCACCTCCAGAAGAACACCCTCACTCCGGTGATCCTCCCCCTCCTATCAGCTAGCCGTCGGAGCCCATATGGTCGCGACCCAAAGGATCGGTCGCCGCCGCCTAAGCTCTCTGCTCCGCGAGCCGCTGTCGCTCCAAGCCTCCCCGGCGTCCGTTGTCTATCTGAACGGGGGCGACTCTCCTCCCTGAACCCGCCGGTGTCATCACCCCGGGCGGAGACGACCGGAGCAGCCTGGGCCGCCGCCGGCGACGCCCTGCTCCGTTTCCGCTCTTCTGCTCTGTCGGGCTTCATCGAGAGGAGGAGCATGACCGATTGAGCCAGCCCCCGACCCTACGTGTAAGCCTCTAAGACCTCCGGCCCCGCCTTGCCACGCTGGATAAGTGGAGGCGTATTATTCCGAACACGTGTTCCCAGTGGGGAAGGGTAGTTTCATTCTGTTTCAGCATAAAGTACGCCTCCTCTGTTCTGAAGGCGTAATCTTCAAAATACGCTTTCTCTTTTTTAGCTCAGCCGACCGAAGTGGTTATTTTGTGAACGTTCACCGTTTTAGCCCTTTTCTGCCTAAAAAGTGAATGGCCACAACTTTTCACTCATAACTCTGATTGAGGTGAATCCAACGCCCACGTCTTCGTCTCGTCGAGCCTGTTCTGTTTACATTATTTACACTATGGTTTGACATACTGGAGATGACCATTTTGCCCTTGCCCGTAAACAGCCCCCTCCGGGAGAGAACTGTTTCGGGCAAATCTTTCTGCTGTCATTCCACACTTCTCCCTGGTGTATTCTTCACCCCATGCAAGCCACAACACCCACTTGCATCATAGCCATGCAGCCATGGTTTTGAACTTGAGCATTTAATAACTGTTTGCTTGTTTTGCAACTGCTACCGTTGTTTCGGTAATGCTTATAGATCTGTGTTCACTTTCGTGCGATGCTTCATATGCATCTGGTTATCATGTGTTATTGCTAGTATTGCTTTCGTATGACATGCTTGGTAGTAATTCATGTTGGTGTTGGTTATGTTCTTTGGTGCATGACTATAGTCTGCTACCGAGTACCGTTGATATGCATGTTTTCTTTGCATCTAGCTGGTTATATGCTTACCTGGTAGTATGCTTGATATGTACTTGCTTGGTATTTCTTGTTGATGCTAGTGGTCATGCTATGTTTCTGAGTAGTGGATGCTTGTGATCTGCATGCTAGTTAGTATGCCATGCTCATTTGGAGGAATGACTTATTGTGGTTGATATGTTAAGTAGTGATGTTGCACAGCCATGCTTATGTGGATATCATGCTCATGCATTGTAGTTGCATCATGTTATTTTCTTATGACTCGGCTTATTGCATTCAAGTTTAACCGGACTTAATTGAACTCGAGCAACTATTGGCTGGATCATGGTGCCACCATATCGAGCTGACCAGTGCAACCACACTTGCCTTTATGGGAAGGTCCTAACTGTGTCTATTGTCATGCCTCTCGTCGGTGCCTCGAACCAGGGAAGGTTATGCACGGGCGCTACCGTGTCCGGGTAGAACGGCATAAGCCTTGTGTGCCCGTTGTTGTTTCGTTTTGAGCTCATGTCCCCATTTGGGACCGTTTATGTTTTGCCACGACGGTGGCCATTGATGACTTTGGTAGGCACGGGGCCACCCATGACTTAGCCCAGTGGGGAGTTATTCGGAGTGGCTGGGAGAGTGTCATGGTAGTAGGGCGGTTTTTTTGGAACGTCGTTGGTCCACCCGAATGGGTGTGCGGGGCCTTGGGTTCTGTGGTGTGGGTATAGTGTGCTAACCTCTGCAGAGTGTGTGTGTGTGTGTGTGTGTGTGTGTGTGTTTTAAATCTATCAATAGCTACACCCACGGATATGGGCCCATTTCGTAGTTGGTCACACTATGGGTCAACAATAATAATAATGATGTGCTTAATAACTACCCTGGTTCGGTGATGAGAGAAGTTGGTTGATCTTTATGTGATCGTGGGAGGATCACCGTGGTATCGAGGATACCGACTTGTTGGATATTTGTGATGTTGTGCGAGAATCATGGAGAAAGATCAAGCTCCTTGTGGTCATGTAATGATTACTTCGGTATTGTTTATACCAAGCTTGATTGGATCTTGAGATGATCCCATGAGGTCCGAGGTTGGTAAGTGAATGGCCACAACTTTTCACTCGTAACTTCGGTTGAGGTGAATCCAACGCCCACGTCTTCGTCTCGTCGAGCCCGCTCTGTTTACATCATTTTCACTATGGTTTGACATACTGGAAATGACCATTTTGCCCTTGCCCGTAAACAGCCCCCTCCGGGAGAGAACTGTTTTCGGCAAATCTTTCCGCGATCATTCCACACTTCTCCCCTGTGTATTCTTCACCCCAGGCAAGCCACAACACCCACTTGCATGATAGCCATGCAGTGGCCATGGTTTTGAACTTGACCATTTAATAACTGCTTGCTTGTTTTGCAACTGCTATCGTTGTTTCGGTAATGCTTATAGATCTGTGTTCACTTTTGTGCTATGCCTCGTATGCATCTGGTTATCATGTGTTATTGCTAGTATTGCTTTCGTATGACATGCTTGGTAGTAATTCATGTTGGTGTTGCTTATGTTCTTCGGTGCATGACTATAGTCTGCTACTGAGTACCGTTGATATGCATGTTTCCTTTGTATCTAGCTGGTTATATGCTTACCTGGTAGTATGCTTGATATGTTCTTGCTTGGTATTTATTGTTGATGCTAGTGGTCATGCCATGTTTCTGAGTAGTGGATGCTTGTGATCTGCATACTAGTTTGAAGGGAACGCAGTAATTTCAAAAAAATTCCTACAATCACACAAGATCTATCTCTAGCTGATGCATAGCGACGAGAGGGGAGAGTTTTGTATACGTACCCTCGTAGACCGAAAGCGGAAGCCAACGCGGTTGATGTAGTCGTACGTCTTCACGATCCGACCGATCCTAGCACCAAAGGTACGGCACCTCCGCGATCTGCACACGTTCCGCTCGGTGACGTCCCATGGACTCTAGATCTAGCTGAGGCCGAGGGAGAGTTTCGTCAGCACGACGGCGTGGTGATGGTGATGATGAAGTTACCGGCGCAGGGCTTCGCCTAAGCACTACGACGATATGACTGAGGTGAAAATCTGTGAAGGGGGGCACCGCACATGGCTAAACAATCAACTTGTGTGACCTAGGATGCCCCCACCCCCGTATATAAAGGAGGGAGGGAGGAGGAGGCCTGCCAAGGGAGGAGGAGCGCCAAGGGGGGGGGAAATCCTACTCCAAGCAAGTTTGCCCCCCCTTTCCTATTCCAACTAGGAGAAGGGGGGAGGAGAAGGTGGAGAGAAGGAAGGAGAGGGGGCGCCGCCCCTTCCCTTGTCCAATTCGGACTAGGGCAAAGGGGGGCATGCGCCACCTCTGGCCGACCCTCTCTCTTCTCCACTAAGGCCCATGAGGCCCAATAGCTTCTCGGGGGGTTCCGGTAACCCCCGGTACTCCGGTTTTATCCGAAACTTATCAGGAACACTTCTAGTGTCCGAATATAGTCGTCCAATATATCAATCTTATGTCTCGACTGTTGGGGAACGTAGTAATTTCATAAATTTTCCTACGCACACGCAAGATCATGGTGATGTATAGCAACGAGAGGGGAGAGTGTTGTCCACATACCCTTGTAGACCCGGCGAAGCGATCACAGCGTAGAGGAAGTAGTCGACGTTCTCCTCGCGATCCGACCGATCCGGCGCCGTTACTCCGGCGCCCGAGTTCTTGACACACGTACAGCTCGATGGCGTCCCTCGTACTCCGATCCAGCCGAGTGTCGAGGAGAGTTCGTCAAGACGACGGCGTGGTAGCGATCTTGATGTTTCACGCGCAGGCTTCGCCTAAGCAGCGACAGTATAACCGAGGTGGAATATGGTGGAGGGGGCACCGACACGGCTAAGGAACGATCTCACGATCAACATGTGTGTTCCAAGGTGCCCCCTGCCCCGTATATAAAGGAGCCGGGGAGGGGGGCGGCCAAGGGTGGCGCATACAGGAGTCCTACTCCCTCTGGGAGTAGGATTCCCCCAATCCTAGTTGGACTAGGTTTCGGAGGGAAAAGAGAGAGGGGCGGCCCCTTCTCCTAGTCCTAGTAGGACTAGGGAAGGGGGAGGCTTGGCCAGGCAGGCTGCCCTCCTCCTTTCCACTAAGGCCCATCGGGGCCCATTTACCTCCGGGGTTCCGGTAACCTCCGGTACTCGATAAATTCCGTTTTCGCCGGAACCATTCGAACTCCAAACATAGGCTTCCAATATATCAATCTTTATGTCTCGACCATTCCGAGACTCCTCGTCATGTCCGTGATCACATCCGGGACTCGAACTTCTTCGGTACATCAAAATACATAAACTCATAATAAGCATCATCGAAACCTTAAGCGTGCGGACCCTACGGTTCGAGAACAATGTAGACATGACCTAGAACTATTCACGGTCAATAACCAACAGCGGGACCTGGATGCCCATATTGGTTCCTACATATTCTCTGAAGATCTTTGTCGGTCGGACCGCATAACAACATCGTTGTTCCTTTGTCATCGGTATGTTACTTGCGAGATTCGATCGTCGGTATCAATACCTAGTTCAATCTCGTTACGGCAAGTCTCTTTACTCGTTCCGTAATACATCATCTCACAACTAACTCATTAGTTGTAGTGCTTGCAAGGCTTGATGATGTGCATTACCGAGAGGGCCAGAGATACCTCTCAGACAATCGGAGTGACAAAACCTAATCTCGAAATCGCCAACCCAACATCGCCTTTGGAGACACCTGTAGTACTCCTTTATAATCACCCGATTACGTTGTGACGTTTGGTAGCACCAAAGTGTTCCTCCGTTAGCGGAGTTGCATAATCTCATAGTTACGGGAACATGTATAAGTCATGGATAAAAGCGGTAGCAACATACTAAGCGATCGTGTGCTAAGCTAAGGGATTGGGTCATGTCAATCAGATCATTCTACTAATGATGTGACCTCGTTAATCAAATAACAACTCCTTTGTTCATGGTGGGAAACATAACCATCTTTGATTAACAAGCTAGTCTAGTAGAGGCATACTAGTGACATCTTGTTTTGTCTATGCATTCACACATGTATCATGTTTCCGGTTAATACAATTCTAGCATGAATGATAAACATTTATCATGATATGAGGAAATATATAATAACTTTATTATTGCCTCTAGGGCATATTTCCTTGATCTCCCACTTGCACTAGAGTCAATAATCTAGATCACATCACCATGTGATTAACATCGATAGTTCACATCATCATGTGATTAACACCCATAGTTTACATCGCCATGTGACCAACACCCAAAGGGTTTACTAGATTCAGTAATCTAGTTCACATCGCTATGTGATTAACACCCAAAGAGTATTAAGGTGTGATCATGTTTTGCTTGTGAGAGAGTCTTAGTCAGCGGGTCTTTCACATTCAGATCCGTTATGTATTTTGCAATTTTCTATGTCTACAATGCTCTTGCGAAGCTACTCTAGCTAATTGCTCCCACTTTCAATATGTATCTAGATCGAGACTTAGAGTCATCGGATCGGTGTCAAAACTTGCATCGGCGTAACCCTTACGACGAACCTTTTGTCACTTCCATAATCGAGAAACATATCCTTATTCTACTAAGGATAATTTTGACCGCTGTCCGATGATCTACTTCTAGATCACTATTGTATTCCTTGCGAAACTTCGGTGCAGGGTATACAATAGATCAGTACAACATGGCATACTTTATAGAAACTATGGCCAAGGCATAGTGAATGACTTTCATTCTCTTTCTATCTTCTGCTTTGTGGTCGGGTTTTGAGTCTTACTCAATTTCACACCTTGTAACACAGGCAAGAACTCTTTCTTTGACTGTTTCATTTTGAACTACTTCAAAATCTTGTCAAGGTATGTACTCATTGAAAAAACTTATCAAGCATCTTGATCTATCTCTATAGATCTTGATGCTCAATATATAAGCAGCTTTACGAGGTCTTTCTTTGAAAAACTTCTTTCAAACACTCCTTTATGCTTTGAGAATAATTCTACATTATTTCCGATCTACAATATGTCATTCACATATACTTATCGAAATCTTTGTAGTGCTCCCACTCACTTTTTAGTAAATACAGGCTTCACCGTAAGTCAGTATAAAACTATATGCTTTGATCAACTCATCAAAGCGTATATTCCAACTCGAGATGCTTGCACCAGTCCATAGATGGATCATTGGAGCTTGCACACTTTGTTAGCTCCCTTTGGATCGATAAAACCTTCTGGTTGCATCATATACAACTCTTCCTCCTAAAACCCATTCAGGAATGCAGTTTTTACATCCATTTGCCAAATTTCATAAATTGTGGCAATTGCTAACATGATTCGGACAGACTTAAGCATCGCTACGGGTGAGAAGGTCTCATCGTAGTCAACCCCTTGAACTTGTCGAAAACCTTTTGCGACAAGTCGAGCTTTATAGACAGTAACATTACCGTCAGCGTCAGTCTTCTTCT
Source organism: Aegilops speltoides (assembly GCA_021437245.1). NCBI lineage: Eukaryota > Viridiplantae > Streptophyta > Magnoliopsida > Poales > Poaceae > Aegilops > Aegilops speltoides. The sequence goes on from CM038143.1 coordinate 39,920,240, forward strand.
TGAAGATCCACTTGTTTTCTATTGCTTGCCTACCCTCGGGCAAGTCAACCAAAGTCCACACTTTGTTTTCATACATGGATCCCATCTCAGATTTCATGGCCTCAAGCCATTTTGCGGAATCTGGGCTCACCATCGCTTCTTCATAGTTCGTAGGTTCATCATGATCTAGTAGCATGACTTCCAGAACAGGATTACCGTACCACTCTGGTGCGGATCTTACTCTGGTTGATCTACGAGGTTCTGCAGAAACTTGATCTGAAGTTTCATGATCAACATCATCAACTTCCTCACTACTTGGCGTAGGTGTCTCAGAAACTGGTTTCTGCGACGAACTACTTTCAAGTAAGGGAGAAGGTACTATTACCTCATCAAGTTCCACTTTCCTCCCACTCACTTCTTTCGAGAGAAACTCCTTCTCTAGAAAGGATCCATTCTTAGCAACGAATGTCTTGCCTTCGGATCTGTGATAGAAGGTGTACCCAACAATTTCCTTTGGGTATTCTATGAAGACGCACTTCTCCGACTTGGGTTCGAGCTTATCAGGATGAAACTTTTTCACATAAGCATCGCAACTCCGAACTTTAAGAAACGACAACTTGGGTTTCTTGCTAAACCACAGTTCATATAGTGTCGTCTCAACGGATTTTGATGGTGCCCTATTTAACGTGAATGCAGCTGTCTCTAATGCATGATCCCAAAACGATATTGGTAAATCGGTAAGAAACATCATAGATTGTACTATATCCAATAAAATACGGTTATGACGTTCGGACACACCATTATGATGCGGTGTTCGGTGGCATGAATTTGTGAAACTATTCCACATTGTTTTAATTGAAGACCAAACTCGTAACTCAAATATTCATCTCCACGATCGGATCGCGAAACTTTATTTTCTTGTCACGATGATACTTCACTCTGAAATTCTTTGAACATTTCAACTATTTCAGACTTATGTTTCATCAAGTAGATATACCCATATCTGCTCAAATCATCTTGTGAAGGTCGAGAAAATACGATACTTGCCACGAGCATCAACACTCATTGGATCGCATACATCGGTATGTATTATTTCCAATAAGTCAAGTAGCTTATTCCATTGTTAGGAGAAGCGGAGTTTTAGTCATCTTGCCCATGAGGCACGGTTACATAAGTGCCAAGTGATTCATAATCAAGTGACTCCAAAAGTCCATCGATATGGAGTTTCTTCATCGTTTTACACCGATATGACCTAAGCGGCGATTGCCACAAATAAGTTGCACTATCATTATTAACTTTGCATCTTTTGGTTTCAATATTATGAATATGTGTATCACTACGATCGAGATCCAATGAACCATTTTCATTGGGCGTGTAACCATATAAGGTTTTATTCATGTAAGCAGAACAACAGTTTATTCTCTTACTTAAATGAATAACCGTTTTGCAATAAACACGATCAAATCATATTCATGCTCAGCGCAAACACCAAATAACATTTATTTAGGTTCAACACTAATCCCGAAAGTATAGGGAGTGTGCGATGATGATCATATCAACCTTGAAACTATTTTCAACACACATCATTACTTCACCCTTAACTAGTTTACATTTTATTACGCAACTCCGTTTGAGTTACTATTCTTAGCAACTGAACCAGTACCAAATACCGAGGGTTGCTATAAACACTAGTAAAGCACACATCAAACACTGTATATCAAATATACCCTTTTTCACTTTGCCATCCTTCTTATCCACCAAATATTTTAGGGCAGTTCCGCTTCGGTGACCATTTCCTTTGCGATGTAAGCACTTTCGGTTTAGAGCTTTGGTTCAGCTTTGGGCTTCTTCGTGGGAGTGACAACTTGCTTGTCAATCTACTTGAAGTTCCCTTTCTTTCCTTTGCCCTTTTCTTGAAACTAGTGATCTTGTCAACCATCAACACTTGATGCTCTTTCTTGATTTCTACCTTCGTCGATTTCAACATCACGAAGAGCTCGGGAATCATTTTCGTCATCCCTTGCATACTATAGTTCATCACGAAGTTCTACTAACTTGGTGATGGTGACTAGAGAATTCTATCAATCACTATCTTATCTGGAAGATTAACTCCCACTTGATTCAAGCGATTGAAGTACCCAGACAATCTGAGTACATGCTCACTAGTTGAGCGATTCTCCTCCATCTTTTAGCTATAGAACTTGTTGGAGACTTTCATATCTCTCAACTCGGGTATTTGCTTGAAATATTAACTTCAATTCCTGGAACATCTCATATGGTCCATGATGTTCAAAACATCTTTGAAGTCCCGATTCTAAGCCATAAAGCATGGTGCACAAAACTCTCAAGTAGTCATCATCTTGAGCTAGCCAAGCGTTCATAACGTGCGCATACGCTCTGCAATAGGTCTGTCACCTAGCGGTGCATTAAGGACATAATTCTTCTGTGCAGCAATGAGGATAAACCTCCGATCACGGATCGAATCCGCATCATTGCTACTAACATTTTTCAACATAATTTTCTCTAGGAACATATCAAAAACAAACATATGAAAGCAACAACGCAAGCTATTGATCTACAACATAATTTGCAAAATACTACCAGGACTAAGTTCATGATAAATTTAAGTTCAATTAATCATATTACTTAAGAACTCCCACTTAGATAGACATCTCTCTAGTCATCCAAGTGATCACGTGATCCAAATCAACTAAACCATAACCGATCATCACGTGAAATGGAGTAGTTTTCAATGGTGAACATCTTATGTTGATCATATCTACTATATGATTCACGCTCGACCTTTCGGTCTCCGTGTTCCGAGGCCATATCTGCATATGCTAGGCTCGTCAAGTATAACCCGAGTATTCTGCGTGTGCAAAACTGGCTTGCACCCGTTGTAGATGGACGAGAGCTTATCACACCGATCATCACGTGGTGTGCAGGCACGACGAACTTTGGCAGCGGTGCATACCCGGGAGAACACTTCTTGATAATTTAGTGAGAGATCATCTTATAATGCTACCGTCAATCAAAGCAAGATAAGATGCATAAAAGGATAAACATCACATGCAAATCAATATAAGTGATATGATATGGTCATCATCATCTTGTGCTTCATGATCTCCATCTTGTTGCACCACCATGATCACCATCGTCACCGGCGCGATACCTTGATCTCCATCGCAGCATCGTTGTCGTCTCGCCAAACTTATGCTACTACGACTATCGCTACCGCTTAGTGATAAAGTAAAGCATTACAGAAGCGATTGCATTGCATACAATAAGCGACAACCATATGGCTCCTGCCGATTGCCGATAACCGGTTACAAAACATGATCATCTCATACAATAAAATATAGCATCACATCTTGACCATATCACATCACAACATGCCTGCAAAAACAAGTTAGGCGTCCTCTACTTTGTTGTTGCAAATTTTACGTGGCTGCTACGGGCTTAAGCAAGAACCAGTCTCACCTCGCATCAAAACCACAGCGATACTTCGTCAAATAGACTCCGTTTAACCTTCTCAAGGACCGGCGTAGCCACACTCAGTTCAACTAAAGTGAGAGAGACAGACACCCACCGGTCACCTTTAAGCAGCGAGTGCTCGTGGCGGTGAAACCAGTCTCGCGTAAGCGTCTGGCGTAATGTCGGTCAGGCCGCTTCATCTCACAATACCGCTGAACCAAAGTATGACATGCTGGTAGGTAGTATGACTTGTATCGCCCACAACTCACTTGTGTTCTACTCGTGCAAAACATCAAACCATAGAAAAACCTAGGCTCGATACCCTTTGTTGGGGAGCGTAGTAATTTCATAAATTTTCCTCGCACGCAAGATCATGGTGATGTATAGCGACGAGGGAGAGTGTTGTCCACATACCCTTGTAGACCCGGCGGAAGCGATCTGGCGTAGAGGAAGTAGTCGACGTTCTCCTCGCGATCCGACCGATCCGGCGCCGTTACTCCGGCGCCCCGAGTTCTTGACACGCGTACAGCTCGATGGCGTCCCTCGTACTCGATCCAGCCGAGTGTCGAGGAGAGTTCGTCGACCGACGGCGTGGTGGCGATCTTGATGTTTCACCGCGCGAGGCTTCGCCTAAGCTTCATGACGGTATAACCGAGGTGGAATATGGTGGAGGGGGCACGACACGGCTAAGAGCGATCTCACGATCAACATGTGTGTTCAAGGTGCCCCCTGCCCCGTATATAAAGGAGCAGGGGGGGGGCGGCGGCCAAGGGTGGCGGCATACAGGAGTCCTACTCCCTCGGGAGTAGGATTCCCCAATCTAGTTGGACTAGGTTTCGGAGGGAAAAGAGAGAGGGCGGCCCCTTCTCCTAGTCCTAGTAGGACTAGGGAAGGGGGGGGCGCGCCAGCTTGGGCTGCCCTCCTCCTTTCCACTAAGGCCCATCGGGGCCCATTTACCTCCGGGGGTTCGGTAACCTCCGGTACTCGATAAATTCCGTTTTTGCCGGAACCATTCGAACTCCAAACATAGGCTTCCAATATATCAATCTTTATGTCTCGACCATTCCGAGACTCCTCGTCATGTCCGTGATCACATCAGGGACTCGAACTTCTTGGTACATCAAAATACATAAACTCATAATAAGCATCATCGAAACCTTAAGCGTGCGGACCCTACGGTTCGAGAACAATGTAGACATGACCTAGAACTATTCACGGTCAATAACCAACAGCGGGACCTGGATGCCCATATTGGTTCCTACATATTCTACGAAGATCTTTGTCGGTCGGACCGCATAACAACATCGTTGTTCCTTTGTCATCGGTATGTTACTTGCCGAGATTCGATCGTCGGTATCAATACCTAGTTCAATCTCGTTACCGGCAAGTCTCTTTACTCGTTCCGTAATACATCATCTCACAACTAACTCATTAGTTGTAGTGCTTGCAAGGCTTGAGTGATGTGCATTACCGAGAGGGCCCAGAGATACCTCTCCAGACAATCGGAGTGACAAAACCTAATCTCGAAATACGCCAACCCAACATCGCCTTTGGAGACACCTGTAGTACTCCTTTATAATCACCCGATTCACGTTGTGACGTTTGGTAGCACCAAAGTGTTCCTCCGTGGCAGGAGTTGCATAATCTCATAGTTACAGGAACATGTATAAGTCATGGATAAGCGGTAGCAACATACTAAACGATCGTGTGCTAAGCTAAGGGATTGGGTCATGTCAATCAGATCATTCTACTAATGATGTGACCTCGTTAATCAAATAACAACTCCTTTGTTCATGGTCAGGAAACATAACCATCTTTGATTAACAAGCTAGTCTAGTAGAGGCATACTAGTGACATCTTGTTTTGTCTATGCATTCACACATGTATCATGTTTCCGGTTAATACAATTCTAGCATGAATGATAAACATTTATCATGATATGAGGAAATATATAATAACTTTATTATTGCCTCTAGGGCATATTTCCTTCATCGACCATTTCGAGACTCCTCATCATGTCCTTGTCATATCCAGGACTCTGAACAAACTTCGGTCATCAAAAACACATAACTCATAATACATATCATCATCGAACGTTAAGCGTGCAGACCCTACGAGTTCGAGAACTATGTAGACATGACCGAGACACATCTAAGATCAATAGCGGAACTTGTATGCACATATTGGCTCCTACATATTCTACAAAGATCTTTATCGGTCAAACTGCATAACAACATACGTTGTTCCTTTTTCTTCGCTATGTTACTTGCCCGAGATTCGATCATCGGTATCATCATACCTAGTTCGATCTCGTTACCGGCAGGTCTATTTACTCGTTCCGTAATACTTCATCCCGCAACTAACTAATTAGTCACAATGCTTGCAAGCCTTATAGTGATGAGTATTATCGAGAGGGCCCAGAGATACCTCTCTGAAACACGGAGTGACAAATCCTAATCTCGATCTATGCCAACCCAACAAACACCTTCGTAGATACCTGTATAGCACCTTTATAATCACTCATTTGCATTGTGACGTTTGGTAGCACACAAAGCGTTCCTCCGGCATTCGGGAGTTGCATAATCTCATAGTCTGAGGAACTTGTATAAGTCATGAAGAAAGCAGTAGCAATGAAACTGACACGATCATAATGCTAAGCTAACGGATGGGTCATGTCCATCACATCCTCCTCCTAATGATTTGATCCCGTTTATCAAATGACAACACATGTCTATGGTTAGGAAACATAGCCATCTTTGATTAACGAGCTAGTCAAGTTGAGGCATACTAGGGACTATAAGTTTTGTCTATGTATTCACACATGTACTAAGTTTTCGGTTAATACAAATCTAGCATGAATAATAAACATTTATCATGAATTAAGGAAATAAATAATAACTTTATAATTGCCTCTAGGGCATATTTCCTTCAGTCTCCCACTTGCACTAGAGTTAATAATCTAGTTCACATCACCATGTGATTTAACACCAATATTCACATCTGTATGTGATTAACACCCATAGTTCACATCGTCATGTGACGAACACCCAAAGGGTTTACTAGAGTCAATAATCTAGTTCACATTGCTAGGTGATTAACACCCAAAGAGTACTAAGGTGTGATCATGTTTTGCTCGTGAGAGAAGTTTAGTCAATGGGTCTGTCACATTGAGAGCCGTATGTATTTTGCAAATATTCTCTGTCTACAATGCTCTGCACTGAGCTACTCTAGCTAATTTCTCCCACTTTCAATATGTATCCAGATTGAGACTTAGAGTCATCTGGATCGGTGTAAAAGCTTGCATCTATGTAACTCTTTACGACGAGCTCTTTTATTACCTCCATAATCGAGAAATATTTCCTTAGTCCTCACTAAGGATAATCTTGACCGCTGTCCACTGATCTACTCCTAGATCAAAATTGTACTCCCTTGCCAAACTCAGGGCAGGATACACAATAGGTCTGGTACACAAACACAACATACTTTATAAAACCTATGACTGTGGCATAGGGAATGACTTTCATTCTCTTTCTATTTTCTGCCATGGTCGGGCTTTGAGTCTTACTCAACTTAACACCTTGTAATACAGTCAAGAACCCTTTCTTTGACTGATCCATTTTGAACTTCTTCAAAACTTTACCAAGATATGTGCTTTGTGAAAGTCCAATTAAGCGTCTTGATCTATCTCTATAGATCTTGATGCCCAATATGTAAGCAGCTTCACCGAGGTCTTTCATAGTAAAAAATCTTATTCAAATATCCCTTTATGCTATCCAGAAATTCTATATCATTTCCAATCAACAATATGTCATCCACATATAATATTAGAAATGCTACTGAGCTCCCATTCACTTTCTTGTATATACAGGCTTCTCCAAAAGTCTGTATAAACCCATATGCTTTGATCATATTATCAAAGCGTTTATTCCAACTCCGAGAGGATTGCACCAGTCCATAAATGGATCGCTGGAGCTTGCACACTTTGTTAGCACCCTTTGGATCAACAAAACCTTATGGTTGCATCATATACAACTCTTCTTCCAGAAATCTATTCAGGAATGCAGTTTTGACATCCATCTGCCAAATTTCATAATCATAAAATACAGCAATTGCTAACATGATTCGGACATACTTAAGCATCGCTACATGTGAGAAAGTCTTATCGTAGTCAACTCCTTGATATTTGTCGAAAACCTTTTTCCGATAAGTCGAGCTTTGTAGATAGTAACACTACTATCAACGTCCGTCTTCCTCCTAAAGATCCACTTATTTTCTATGGCTTGTCGATTATCGGGCAAGTCCACCAAAGTCCACACTTTGTTCTCATACATGGATCCTATCTCAGATTCCATGGCCTCTAGCCATTTCGCAGAATCTGGGCTCACCATCGCTTCCTCATAGTTCGTAGGTTCATCATGGTCTAGTAACATGACTTCTAGAACAGGATTACCGTACCACTCTGGTACGGACCATACTCTAGAAGACCTACGAGGTTTTGTAGTAACTTGATCTGAAGTTTCATGATCATCATCATTAGCTTCCTCACTAATTGGTGTAGGAATCACTAGAACTGATTTCTATGATGAACCACTTTCCAATTCGGGAGAAGGTACAATTACCTCATCAAGTTCTACTTTCCTCCCACTAACTTCTTTCGGGAGAAACTCCTTCTCTAGAAAGGATCCATTTTTAGCAACGATCTGGCCTTCGGATTTGTGATAGAAGGTGTACCCAACAGTTTCCCTTGGGTATCCTATGAAGATGCATTTCTCCAATTTGGGTTCGATCTTATCAGGTTGAAGCTTTTTCACATAAGCATCGCAGCCCCAAACTTCAAGAAACGACAACTTTGGTTTCTTGCCAAACCACAGTTCATAAGGCGTCGTCTCAACGGATTTTGATGGTGCCCTATTTAACGTGAATGCAGCTGTCTCTAATGCATAACCCCAAAATGACTGTGGTGTTCCATATCCAATAAAGTGATGTTACGACGTTCGGACACACCATTACGCTGTGGTGTTCCATGTGGCATGAGCTGTGTAACTATTCCACATTGTTTAAAATGAAGGCCAAACTCGTAACTCAAATATTCTCCTCTACGATCAGATCGTAGAAACTTTATTTTCTTGTTACGATGATTCCCCACTTCACTCTGAAATTCTTTGAACTTTTCAAATGTTTCAGACTTGAGTTTGATTAAGTAGATATACCCATATCTGCTCAAATCATCTGTGAAGGTCAGAAAATAACGATACCGCCACGAGCATCAACACTTATTGGACCGCATACATCGGTATGTATTATTTCCAATAAGTCACTAGCTCGTTCCATTGTTCTGGAGAACGGAGTTTTAGTCATCTTTCCCATAAGGCACGGTTCGCAAGCACCAAATGATTCATAGTCAAGTGATTCCAAAAGTCCATCTTTATGGAGTTTCTTCATGCGCTTTACACCGATATGACCCAAACGGCAGTGCCACAAATATGTTGCACTATCATTATCAACTTTGCATCTTTTGGCATCAATATTATGAATATGTGTATCACTACGATCAAGATTTACTAAACCATCAACATTGGGTGTATGACCATAGAAGGTTTTATTCATGTAAAAAGAATAACAATTTGTTCTCTATCTTAGATGAATAATCGTATCACAATAAACATGATCTAATCATATTTATGCTGAAGGCAAACACCAAATAACATTTATTTAGGTTCAACACTAATCTCGAAAGTATAGGGAGTGTGCGATGATGATCACATCAATCTTGGAACCACTTCCAACACACATCGTCACTTCACCCTCAACTAGTCTCTGTTTATTCTGTAACTCATGTTTCGAGTTACTAATATTAGCAACCAAAAAAGTATCAAATACCCAGGGCTACTATAAACGCTAGTAAGGTACACATCAATAACTTGTATATCAAATATACCCTTGTTCACTTTGCCATCCTTCTTATCCACCAAATATTCAGGGCATTTCTGCTTCCAGTGACCATTTCCTTTGTATTAGAAGCACCCAGTTTCAGGCTTTCGTCCTGCTTTGGGCTTCTTCACGGGAGTGACAACTTGCTTGCCATTCTACTTGAAGTTCCCTTTCTTTCCCTTCGCCCTTTTCGTGAAACTAGTGATCTTGTCAATCATCAACACTTGATGCTCTTTCTTGATTTTTACCTTCGTCGATTTCAGCATCACGAAGAGCTCGGGAATCGTTTTCGTCATCTCTTCCATACCATAGTCCATCACGAAGTTCCAGTAACTTGGTGATGGTGACTAGAGAACTCTGTCAATCATTATCTTCTATGGAAGATTAACTCCCACTTGATTCAAGCGATTGTAGTACCCAGACAATCTGAGCACATGCTCACTACTTGAGCTATTCTCCTCCATCTTTTAGCTATATAACTTGTTGGAGACTTCATATCTCTCAACTCGGGTATTTGCTTGAAATATTAACTTCAACTCCTGGAACATCTCATATGGTCCATGACGTTTAAAATGTCTTTGAAGTCCCGATTCTAAGCCGTAAAGCATGGTGCACTAAACTATCAAATAGTCATCATATTAAGCTAGCCAAACATTCATAACGTCTGCATCTACTCCTACAATAGTTTTGTCACCTACCGGTGCATCAAGGACATAATTTTTCTGTGCAGCAATGAGAATAAACCTTAGATCACAGACTCAGTCCGCATCATTGTTACTATTATCTTTCAACTTATTTTTCTCTAGGAACATATAAAAAACATACGGAAGCTACAATGCGAGCTATTGATCTACAACATAATTTGCAAAATACTGCCAGGACTAAGTTCAGGATTAACTAAAGTTCAATTAATCATATTACTTAAGAACTCCCACTTAGATAGACATCCCTATAGTCATCTAAATGATCACGTGTTCCAAATCAACTAAACCATGTCCGATCATCACGTGAGATGGAGTAGTTTTCAATGGTGAACATCACTATGTTGATCATATCTTCTATATGATTCACGCTCGACCTTTCGGTTCCAGTGTTCCGAGGCCATATCTGCATATGCTAGGCTCATCAAGCTTAACCCGAGTATTCTGCATGTGCAAAACTGGCTTGCACCCGTTGTATGTGAATGTAGAGCTTATCACACCCGATCATCACATGGTGTCTCGGCATGATGAACTGTAGCAACGGTGCATACTCAGGGAGAACACTTGTACCTTGAAATTTAGTAAGGGATCATCTTATAATGCTACCAACGTTCTAAGAAAAATAAGATGCATAAAGGATAAACATCACATGCAATCAAAATATGTGACATGATATGGCCATCATCATCTTGTGCTCATGATCTCCATCACCAAAGCATTGTGATGATCTCCAACTTCACCGGCGCGACACCTTGATCTCCATCGTAGCATCGTTGTCGTCTCGCCAACTATTGTTACTACGACTATCGCTACCGCTAGTGATAAAGTAAAACAATTACATGGCGATTGCATTGCATACAATAAAGCGAAAACCATATGGCTCCTGCCAGTTGCCGACAACTTTGTTACAAAACATGATCATCTCATACAACAAATAATATCACATCATGCCTTGACCATATCACATCACAGCAAGCCCTGCAAAAACAAGTTAGGCGTCCAACTACTAGGAAAAGGGCTATAGATGGAATTGACACTAATGGCGCACCAGACATGTGGTGCGCCATTAGTATATACTAATGGCGCACCATCTTCTGATGCGCCATTAGTGTTGAAATTACTAATGGTGCACCCTGCCCACGGTGCGCCATTAGTACCAATTTTTTTTTTGAACTAGTGCGCCTGTCCAAACATACTAATGGCGCATCCACTTGTGGTGCGCCATTACTAGTTGTAACTAGTAATGGCGCACCAGCGGAAAGGTGCGCCACTAAAGTTATTTTTTATTATTGTTTTTATTCCTTTTTTTGCAAAAGTACTAATGGCGCACTCACGAGTGCGCCATTACTAGTTCAAACTAGTAATGGCGCACCATGGCGAAATCGCCATTAGTATGTTTTTTGCAAAACTACTAATGGCGCACCACCGAAGTGCGCCATTAGTAACTTTGGATTACTAATGGCACATTTGTTCTTTGGTGCGCCATTAGTAAGTGGGCAGCAACAAGATATTTTGGACAGCCTCTCCTCCACACTCACTTTCTCCCCACTTCATTCTCTCCACCGCCTCCTCCTTGTCTCGGGTGCCTCCTCTTTTCACCTCATTTCCACCATAGATTCATTCAAATTAAGTGGTTAAGTTACCTTGTTTTGCTAGGTAAGTAAGGGGAAGCTATATTTATGTTGTTCTCCCTACTGACAATGTGCACATGCACTTTTTATGGCCTAGCTAGATCTATGTATGTTCGTGGTGTTGCATATGTTTGTGGTGTTGCATATGTGTTTGTGTTTGGAGGTGTCGGTATTTGAAATGCGATAGTTGCCAATATTTTGCGGAATGTTGATTCATTTCTGTTTGGCGAGAATTTTGGCATTAAGCATTCTTTTGGTCCTATTTTTAGGAAAGTCATGCCAAATTTTTCTTGGTTCTAAAATATCGTTTTGCTCTACCCATGACGACCATGGTCCGCACGATGACCGAAGGCATCGTGAATAGGTTTTGAGGTCCACGAAGGCGAGATGCTTCAAAAGAATGAGGCGGAGATAAGATGTCCGTGTCAAAGATGCAAGCTGAATAGCCTTATTGCGGACCGGATTCGGGCAGGTGGGACCACCGCTCTTGCGTGGTTTCATGGATGGCTATCGGTGGCAAGGTGATGAAGATGACTACGAAGTCGTCCATGGGGGCGGGCAAGAAATGAGGAAGGGCGACAAGACAACCACCGCGGCTCGGGGCGAGAAGGCGAAGAATCCCGGAGATGATCACGGCGGTGATCTTGTACATAGTCATCATGTAGAAGATGCGGGACATGATGATGATCTTTGGCGGAGCGACGACGCTGGACCATCGATGGGCTGGGTGCAGGACCCTCATATTCAAGAGCTGCTTCTCAAGCGGACGGATACATAAGAGCTGCCGCCCGAGAGAAAGCCAAGATGGATCAACTTGAGTTAGGCGGTTACTCCATTGTATGAAGGATGCAAGCCGAGGATACCGCTTTGAAAGTGCGCTCATGGCTCTCGGAGATGAAGGTAAAACACAAAATGGCGGCGCGTAGCCGGCGAGAACATGTCATTCAGCGCGACGTCTTCCCAAGGGGAACAAATGCCCGACCAGTTTGGAGGCGAAGAAAATCGTGTGTCCTCTGGATTTACCGACGTGAAATACCATGTGTGCATGAACAATTGCATCATTTATCGGGACGAGCACGCGGAGTCTACCATATGTCGGTGTGCGGTGTCACTCGATACAAGAAGAGGAAAAAGCTCCTCGAAAAGTGGTGTGGTACTTTCCGATCACTCCTCGTCTCTACAGCGGTATTTTGTGGACCCTAAGGTAGCAAAGCTCCTGTGTTGTACGTGGATAGGGAGGAGAAGAAGCGAAGATAGCGCAAATGATCCGGAGATAGATAAAAAGACAAGATGTCGAGTCACCCTAAGGATGCGAGCGGTGTAGCGTTGAACTTGAATACCAGAATTTGGGAGCGATCCAAGGAACATCGTCTTTGGCGCGAGCACCGATGGAGTCAATCCGTTTTGCAGCCGAGAAGCACACATAGCACCTGGCACTGTGTTTGTGTGGATGTACAACCTTCCCCCTGGTTGTGCATGAAGAGGAAGTACATTCACATGAGTATGCTAATTGAAGGGCGAAACAACCAGCGAGCGACATCAATCGTATCTGGGGCTCTTTGAAGGCGAGCTTGACACCTTGTGGAAAACGCCACCAATCGTGGGGCGCCGAGAGAAAGAATATTTCCCTATGAGAGCCGCCTTTGCTCACGGCGGTGCACGACTATCTCGATTCACGGATATCTTGCGGGCAGGTAGTCCATGGATTTTACGGATGCGTAAGGTGCATGGATGACACAGCGTATTGCCAGCTAGATAGAGATCCGGGTCTTGAAAACCGTGTTCATGGGACATCGAAGGTGGCTTTGCGGCGATGACCCGTGGAGAAACGCAAGGATCTGTTCGATGGTGAAACCGAACCCAGCGCCCGTGTACGAGGAGCGGCGAGAAATAGACAAGCTGTTGAAAAATTGGAAAGCGCCCACCGGGGAAAGAAGCAAAAGGCGCCAGAGCCGGAAAGAAGCGAAGGCGCCAGAGCAGCTCTTGTAGGTATGGAAAGCGAGGTCTGTTTTACGGGACTTGCCGTCTTGGAAGATCCACCTTGTGCCTCACAGCCTTGATGTCATGCATATCACGAAGAGCGTGTGCGAGTGCGCTTGGTACCCTGCTCAACATGCGGAGAGGAGCAAAGATGGGCGAAAGCAAGGCGGACTTGAAATCAATGGGCATCGAGGCGGGAGCTTCACGCTATATATGATAATGATGATGATGATGATGATGATGATGATGATGATGAGGCGAAGCGGGACCACGAAAAGTCGTCGCAAAGGCAAAAGGCCAAGAAGGCGGAAATGACTACCCTCCGCATCCTTCACTCTAAGTCGGGAGGAGATCGGCAGTTTTCACCTGCCTCCTAGGAGTAAAACTTCCTTCTGATTCTGTGGGAAGATAAGCAGATACCTAGACCCAGTGAAGCGAAGTTGATGGGATGAAGTCTCACGGTATCGCGTCTTGATGATCGAGATACTTCGAGTTGCAATCCCGTGGGATCATGGGCGTGCGTCCGTGAAACGCTATTTGGCCTATGCAACTTCTTGATGTCATCTCTCGGAAGTCGATTAGCGTGAGGCAACTCAGAAGGCTACAGGAAGAGATCGTGGTGATACTATGCGAGCTTGAGATGTACTTCCTGCCCGCATTCTTCGATGTTATGGTGCATCTGCTGGTCCATATAGTGGAGGATATCATCCAACTCGGGCCGACGTTCCTGCACAACATGATGTCGTTCGAAAGGATGAATGGTGTCATCAAAGGATACATTTGCAACATGTCACGTCCAGAAGGAAGCATAGCCAGGGGCTTTCTGACCGAAGAGTGCATCTCCTACTGCACGAATTATCTAGGCATCGAGAACCCGTTGGTGCGCCGTCAGCGAGCACCTCGGCGGGCTCATTGGATGGGGTCACCGTGAGGTCGCCGCGAAATGCATGTCGACTTCGAGGGTCGACTTCGCCGACTTTGAAAGAGCAAACCTAGTCACGCTACAACACATAGGCGTGGTCGATCCTTGGGTGGTAGAGCACAAAACCTTTATTAAGAAAGCGTTACAATGACCGAGGCCAGCAGAGGGCGGACGGAGATATACTCAAAGAGCACAACTCATGTTTCACGCGTTGGTTCAAGCGAAGCTTACGTCGTACCCTTTACATGAGGATTCTTCGCGGAAGAACAACTCATATTCGCCTTGTCACGAGCCACCGAGCACAACGATGACCTATGAGGCGTCACGATATCAATGACTACACATTCTACACGAGGCCAAGGACATGAAGGCGATGGTTATCAGAACTCCGGGGTAATGATGGAATCCTACACCGGTAACGACAAGGACAGATACTACGGAAGGATCGAGGAGATCTGGGAGCTGAGCTACAATGGAGAGAAGGTCCCGATGTTCCGTGTCAGATGGGCCAAGAACGTCATAAAGAAGACCGGTATTTCACCACCATGGTTATACCCGAAGCCAAATCAAGACCGCGGTATAAGCGTCACCGCGAAAAATGAGCCATGGGTGCTGGCTTCCCAAGTGTACCAATGCTTCTTCATTACCGACCCGTCAAAGCCCGGTCGTGTTGTCGTGAGGAGAGGCAAAGGAAGATCATCGGAATGGATGGAGTATCCAATGAGCAAGACTTGACAAGTATGGCGACCGAGGATCGAACATGGCGGCGATGATGAAGTAGCAGCATACACCACAAGAAGAAGCAGGACCACCCTACCTAAGGGCGTCCGTTCCATAGAAGAACTCCATTTGCGAAAAAGAAGGGCAAGAAGATTGTGAACAGATAGCTAGCTAAGATCGATTGTATTTAAATCGTAACCTTCATTTCTCGATTGTATTTCATCGGTAATTTTTGAACTATCATGAATATTTTTAAATTTCATGGACACTCGATCTCGATCCCCCTCCATCTCGATCACTATCCCACCTCGCCAGATCCGGCCGTCCCCCGCGCTTGAGCACCCCAGTCCACCGCCGCCGCCGACCCCGCACC
The DNA here is from genome assembly GCA_021437245.1 of Aegilops speltoides. Lineage (NCBI taxonomy): Eukaryota > Viridiplantae > Streptophyta > Magnoliopsida > Poales > Poaceae > Aegilops > Aegilops speltoides. The sequence continues at coordinate 39,935,951 of CM038143.1, forward strand.
CTCAATTCCCCTCTTGAACCGCCGTCGCCGACCCGCACCCTCCCTACTCAACCGCCACCATGACCCCTGCACCCCCGCACCCTCCCCCGCTCCACCGGCATTCTTGTTTGATGATATTTTTAAAAAATTATTCTGTCTTATAAAAAAATATTACTGATATGATTTAAACAAGTTTGAACATATTTAAACACAAATAAGTATCAAACAACATTTTAAATGCATAAAAAAAAATTTGTGGAGACTGGGAATCGAACCCAGGACCTCCTAGTGTGAGAACTGGTTGCTAACCAGTTGAGCTAGTAGAGGGGACTTGATGTAGATTAGCTCAGGTGGTAGATAACCTGTTGGCTCGAGCAAAATACTAATGGCGCACCAGGGTGAGGTGCGCCATTAGCATGGATGTACTTATGGCGCACCGAGGGGTGGTGCGCCATTAGTATTGTGCCGCCCCCACCCATCCATACTTCCTCCCGGCCCAAACCTATCGATCCCCTCTCTCTCCCTCGATCCCCTTCCCCTCTCCTCTCGACGCCGCTGCCCCGCCGCCTCGACGCCGCCCCGACGCCGCCCCCACGTCGTGACGCCACCCTTGCCCCGACGCGTCGACGCTGCCCCTTGCCCCTGCGCCCCTGCGCCTCGACGCCCGACGTCTCCAACCACCGCCTCGATGCAAGCAGAGGGGCTTCTCCACCCCTTCGACGCCAAAGCGGCTCCTCCTCTCCCTCGACGCCAAGCCAGGTGAGCTGCCCCCTCCCCCCTCGGCTGCTTGCTTCTATCCATCCTAACCCTAGCCCCTTCTCCATTGCAGTAGCCCGCCACACTCCTCTCGAGGAGGAGAGGAGAGGAGAAACCCGCGCAGCGCCGTCATTTCCCGCACGGCCTCGGCACCGTCTCCTCCCCTCCAAGCTCCATTGAATCCAAGCTGCTGCTAAGGTGAGATTTTGCATCTGAATTCTCCTCCTCTCCTCCCCTCGGCACCTATGTACTCATTTTGCATCCGAACAACTGTATATTAGGTTCTGTTTTGTCAGGCTGATATTGACTATACTGTTTAGTTTATACACTAGTTACCCGAAAGTTGGTCTTCCTCCTAGCAAGAATATCTGATATTAGATAATACATGATGGGCAGTACTACTTGTCTATTTACAATGAGACAGGGGCCCGTGGATTAATTATGGGGCTGTCTTTCTTTGTATTATGCCTACAAAAACACTTGTTCGGTCAATTAAACAGGGCATTGAAAATTGACAGGGCATTTTTGTTTTCTGTTGAACCTAAGCAATTTTAGTACACTATCAGTACAATGTTCATTTAGTTTCAGTAAACAAATATTGCCAAGCATGACATGGCCTTTGTGAGCTCCTTTGTATAAAATGAAATGCAAGGTTGCTGATACTGTAACCCAGATCACACAGATCAAAAAAATTTCAATTTATGCAACTGTAAGAGTACCAACGAGATTACACAAATCATTTTTTCTTGAAGTGTGTCATAATTTCCTGTCCTAATTGTTGTTTTGATTGAAGTGATGATTTGCTACAACCGATTGCATGCATGCCTTTTTCTTCTTCATTTTTAGTAAAGTGCTCATTACGGGTCATGGACTTTGTACCATGGACCGGTGCATGCATCTTCTTCTGCTGCTGTACTACTTGTCAAGTGATCTTGCTGCTGCTATCTGCGAGTTATTGCTGCTAGTTGTGATTTTGTCAAGTGATCTGCTGCTACTTGTGATCTTCTAAAATAACCCTTTCTCTGAAACGTTGATTAATTTCCGTTTGGTTGAGAAATAGGGCACTCCTAAGTCAAGAAAATTAGCAAAGGTCATGCCCAATTTTCTTGACCTAGAAAATGCCCGATTCTCAACGAAATAAAACTGCTCTACACATTTGCTCAAGTCCACTCTGGCCCATGTAGAGCTGAAACCTAGTTTAGTTCCTTGTATCACTTGTCGCTGAAAACCGTTTGATTGTTTTCACGGAAATGATTTACAAGTTCACAAGTGATGAGCTGTGAGAATAACATATTCATTAGGGTGGCGTCTCACGCCCTATTTGAATAATGGTGCAATTTTCGACCTTGATTCATAATTTGCAGCTTAGCTTATCTCTTGGCCCTCAATTAAAATATAGGGTTGACCTTCACCACGGCGAAGCTTCTCTGCATCTATATATAATGGACATTCCTAGCCACGAACAATCAACACAAAGCAGCAGGCCTGAGTGTCTCCAATAGTCATCCTTGTGTTTGTGTAGGTTTTCTTTCCTTGGTCCATTGAGCCTTCATTCATGGTTATGAATGATATGCAATGATCAGCCTGCTAGCGTTTATCCTCTCGCGTGTTTGAACACCTGCGGTGTAGTAAAAAGTAATTACAGATATACTCACCGACATAAGTATTCAACACAATGAAAAATAGTACAAATTAAGGAAAGGCAATACCATTTGGGCGCTTGTCTTCTAAAAAGAAGAGTGAACTTTCTAGACACACCCTCAAGAACTAGGTTACCACGAGAGCGTGGACTTGGACCTTAGCAACAACACACTAACGGGTTCTATCCCAAAACACCTAAGCAATATCACAAACATCTCTCAATTGTTCCTTGACAATAACCAACTTTTGGCGACATTCCTCGAGAATTAGGTTATTTGGTCAACTTGAGATCTTGTTCCTTGACAATAACCAACTTTTGACCAAACTTTGTTTCTATTTAGAGAAACATGGCCCCAACGATGAGGCGGGGTTGGGCGGCAAGGCATTCAGGAGCTGTCCCGGAGATGGAGGAACAACCTCACTTGTATGAGGCCGTCGCCTTCCCACCGATCCCGAGACCACCGATGGTGCCGCCGAGGATGACCACACCGATGCTACCACCGATGGTGCCGCCGAGGATGCCACCATCGATGATGGCGGCGCCCGCACGGATGGCAGCCAACCGAAGAGGCAGCGGAAGGACCGGCGTCCGATCGTGCTCCTCACCCTCAAGGAGGAAGTTCTTGAAGTGGACTCCGAGCGGGTATCCAACGGCGCCGAGCGAATAGTCAAGGGTACTCGCTTCAGCTCGGGTGCATTGTCCGAGCACCGTCTCGATCAACACCGAGAACACGAGGCATCTGACCGAGGGAATTTGCGCCACCTCCTCTTCACGAAGCTGCACGAGCGATACAAGTTCCCCGCTGAATTTGCAAACACAAGCCTCAAAGGGAATAAAGTGAACAATGCTGCCCTCACGAAGCTGAGCAAGGCAATGTCTACTTGGAAAAGCAATGTGAAGAAAATGATCGAGAAAGGTGAGAGTTATCGGAAGATCAAGGAGAAAAATCCTTCGATCACGAAGATGACTACAGCGACTTCAAGATCAATTGCTCGAGCACCGCAAGCTCCCAATCAAGTGAGTGGGGAAACAAATGCGGAGCTGAACATAGGGAACACACACTCGGTCCCAGCGGTTCTGAGTGGCGGAGCCTATATGGGACAAGGAGGAGGCGGACCGTGCCGAGCAAGGCCTACCGCCCCTCTTCGAGAAATACAGCGGTAACAAGCAGACCAGGAACTTTGTCAAGGCCCGATACAAGAAGGACTCGAAAACAAAGGAGCTGACCACGGATCCGAAGACCAGGCAGCTTGAGCTTGTTCTGGTAAGGAATACACCCCCGCGTAATTAGCTCCATATGGTTGCATTCTAATTAATGAAGCCAAATTTCTAAATGGTTCACATTCCTTCCGCAGCGATCGAAAGCGATGAGCACGGGTCGACTAAGAGCAACCCTTGGGACACCACTCTAAATAGGGCGTTGAATGTAATGAAGAAGAAGGATAAGCTCGAGAAGCCGGCGTCGGCTGGTCGTGTGGCGGCAAAGGCTTGTCGACAAAATGGGGTCATACTATACGCTGGTGTGCGGAAGGAGAAAAAGACCAGCTCGGAAAGCGGTAGCGAGAGGTTCAAGAACTCAATGAGCAGGTGGCGCGGATTCGGAGATTGTCCAAGAGCAAGTGGAACAACGACTCGGGCGGCGATCACCGCCATTGTGCCTACCTTGATCTCGGGGTTGAGTCGTGGATTGCGGGCGGCCAGCGAGGCCGCCCGATTCCTAGCTTCACGGCCAGCAACTTCGCATAATGCGATGGCGGGGCCATTGGTGCCTCGGCGAGGCGGCATTAGTGTCTCCGGACGCCGCACGGAGCTTAATGCACTGGGTGTCGCCGGCGGCACCTCTGCGACAAGCGGCCCCTCCGTCAATGCCGCCCGCCGTTGGCGGTGCGCCGACGATAGCCGAGCTCGGCGCCATCATCACGGTAACTAATTAAGCCTCTCGCCGAGGACTTCATCTCCTTGCCTTTGGTGGGCATCCCCGGCGCCCTACATGTTTTCGCAGGCGCGCCGACGTTCGTGCACTCTCCTCCGCCGTGAACAACGAGTTGGTCGATGTCGCCAAGGGCAAAATCGTTCAACCGGGCAACCCTTGTTCCACGGTACCAGATGCCACCCAACTTTTTAGGGTTGAACTGGTTGGTGCTGCCGGCTGTGACGACTTGTTACCTCCGATTCGACCCGTCGGGGCGGCGATGAAGGCGTGATGACCCTCGGCGCTTTGCTGAGCTGGCCCTGCTTTGGCGAAGAGCGATTCGTTTGAGGCGGGGACACCACCCAAAGACAACACCGCCCGGTCGTCTGCGGCACCAAGTCGGCCCCATGGGAAGACCGCCATAACGGTGCGGACATCCCTATGCCCTGGATCCAAACATGCATATGGCACAGGATCAAACGCAGCGGCAGCGGCGGCGATGATACATTTGGCAGCGTCGATCAATACTTTGCCGATCATGGAGTGCGATGGCGACTTCATGGGGCCTCCTTCTCAAGAACCAAACCCAACAAAAGGCGTGTGCGATCTAGCTGGTACCGCGGAGAAGCCAGGTTGCAACAGCGCCGTGTGGCGTTCAGCTCTCGAGAGCGCCTCCACTGCCGACTTCACCGAGCCTCAGATAGGCGAGGTGCGAAATATTATCAGCCCCAACACACTCAAGAAGGCGGTCTGTGAGCAGAACTCGGTCCCATTACAGGAGAAGAAGAAGGCACGCAAAAGAAAGACTAAGAAGGGTGCGAGCCAGCCGGCACCGAGTACGATCCGTGCTTAGGACGGGCCACCTTCACCGCAGGATATCTCGAGGAGGGTGCATGTGGCGGGTAGGGCGATGCTACCGACAAATATGCTCAATGCTGCAACCGGTGCTATGCGGAGTCTGCATGACAATGTTGTTGCTTTGGAGAAGCGGCGTCTCAGAGAGAAGGATGTGGCATACCCGGTTTTCGCGGCCAAGGTGCCAGAGGGCAAGGGCTTTGTGGATAACTCCATCGGGCGTATGATCGTCCTGCGTTTTGATGACATCTGCTGCACTACACCTTTGTTCGGCTATTTTCGCTGAGTATGGAGATGCGGATCATTTGTGACAAGACCCCGGACATCGTGATAGTCGACCCCTTCTACATGCGTGCCAAGATCTTGGGCAGCGCTGGGGACCGGCAAGTCGCAAGTTCTTACCTCGAAGGCGTCATTCTGGCAAACCAAGATAAGGATAACTTCCTCGTGCCTTACTTTCCCGAGTAAGTCCTTCCCTCAACCGGCCCGTAACATATGAATTCTTACATTTCGATCGTTTTCTTTTAGCATTCCGTGTTTTCTGCGGTGACACCGTTGCACGCTCATCCTCCTAAGCCCCAAATATTCCATGGCCGCGTATTTCGACCCGAACCGTCGATCGAGCGTAGACTACACAAATGTCAAGAAGGTTCTTGATGATGTTCTCCCGGCTCGCCAAATCTGGAGGCACCTTCACCAAGCCTAATCGTAAGCACGGCAAGCATCGTTCTCCCTGTCTGACGTTCGCTGCGTCAAGCAGCCGCTGGCGATCGAGGAGGTGCCTACTCGCCATCCATCACATGCGAGGCGATCGTGCGGGACCATCTTCAACTTCGCTACCGAGTAAACTCAAAGATTGGGCAAAAGCGTGTCGGCAATCCAGGCGCGGACCTCCGACAAAATTCTTTCGCATCGATCGGAGTTTGTGGAAATCATCCATCAAGATGTCGCCGTACCTCGGGGCAGTTCTACCTCAACAATCAACCGTCCAGCGGTGACATCGACACAATGCTACAAATGCAGGCTGACAACAACCGTTATTTCATGACTCCCATGATAGACGGCGGCTTCATCCACGCTCCGGTCCCTTGAGTCGAGTCGAAGCGGTGATCTTTATGCGCCCGGATTCGATCGCGCCGGTGTACGCGGTTATTCGCCACCGTTGCCATGTCATTTGCTTGCGTGTTGCACTTTGCCATGTCATCATATGCATTTCATATCATGTCATCATGTGCATTTCATTTTGCATACGTGCTCGTCTCATGCATCCGAGCATTTTCCCCGTTGTCCGTTTTGCAATCCGGCACTCCCATGTTCCCCGGCGCCCTCTTTTACCTCTTTTGGTGTGTGGGTATTAAACTTTCTCGGAATGGCCCGAGGTTTGCCAAGCGGCCTTGGTATAGCACCGGTAGACCGCCTGTCAAGTTTCGTGCCATTTGGAGGTCGTTTGGTACTCAACGGTTAACAGGGTAACCATAAAAGCCCTCTTTGAGTTGCAGCCCAACACCCCTTCCAAAGTGGCCCAAAACCCATCTAACTCCCCTCCATGCTCTCGGTCGTTCGACCACGATCGCGTGGCCGAAAACCGCTCCACATTTGGACTCTCCTAGCTCCCTCTACCTATAAATATGTCTTCCTCCCCGAAATCCCGGTCTAAACCCTAGCCCCCTCCATCCATGACGCGGACATGTCCGTCCAGCCGCCGGACATGTCCGCCGCCGCGCCTCTGGCCAACGGCGCCGCCACATGGCACCCTGCGCCCGCCGCCGAGCCCGCTGAGCCCGTCTGGGGCCAGCGCTGCCCATCGCGCCGCCGCCCGCCCGAAGCGCCCGCCGCGCTTCGGGCTCCTCCGCCGCCGCCGCCCGCCAGCGCCGACCTCCGCCACCGCCAGCGCCGCCCGTGCGCCTCGTCTGGCCGCCCGACCTGCAGCCTCCCTTGCCGGCGCCCGGCCGCCTCGCCGCCGTCGTCCTCCGCGCCCGCGCCCGCTGCCGCTGCCTCCTCGCCGGCGCCGTCTCTGCGCCCGCGCCTCCCCTACTCGGCCCGCCGCCCGTCGCCAAGGCCGCCGCCCGCTCCTCTCGCGCGCGCGCCTTGCGCCGCGCCGCCCTCCGCCGTCCGGCGTCTGGCGCCGCCCGCGTCCGTCGCCCGCCGCCCGCCGCGTCCTTCTCCTCCGTCGCCGGCGACCGAGCTCGCCGGAGCCGCCTCCCCGCCGGATCGGGTCGGGGTGGATGAGATCCACCCGGCCCGAACCAAACACGGCCGCACCCCGTCCCGGATCGTCCCGTCCAGCTTTTTCCCCGAGGTGAAAAAAACTGCTAAGTCCCCAGTTCTGCAACATAATCATGCCATATTCATCATGCTACATCTCTGCATCCGTAGCTCTGTTTCGTGCATATAATATGTCAAATTGTTCGTCTCGACGAGTAGATCATTTCATTCCAGTGCATCATTTTCATTTGAGCTCATCTTGATGCCCGAAATGCTGTTGGAAGAGTGCATGTTGATGTTAATCTGCTGAAACTGTTATAACTTGCACATTTATCATTTTTGCCATGATTGATGTGTGCATCCAATGAGGTTGATGTCTACACGAATGTTGATCTATGCCATGCCATCTTTCAAGGGGTGTTAACCATGTATTTTTGTGAGTTGTGTGCTGAGTGTATCAAGCTTGTTAAGTAGGGTAGTTCTTTGTTCTTTGTTTTCTGACAGATTACTGTTATATTTTGTTGCTATGTTAACATGCTTCTACTAGTCATTGTGTGCATAATCTGGAGATGTCCTATAAACATGTTTTGATCTACATGTCATGCTCTATCCATTCATGCCCTTGGTTGCAATTATAGCCTGCGGGAACATGTTGTTATCTTGCTCTAAAGTTGCTTGAAAATATTGCTGTCAGCCTGTTAACATTAAGTTCACTTGTTTCCATGTGTTTTCCTAGTGATCCATGTGTCCTATGAACTTGTTCTTGCCATGCTTAGCTTCATAAACATTCCTTCTTACTTTTGGTTGCCTTGCCATGCCATGTATTGCTCTGTGGTGAGTGATTCAAGCTCACGAACATGCCTACTTATTCTTGTTCCTGCCATGTTATGAATCTGTAATATAACTTGCCATGTTTACATGGGTGCCATTATATTTTCCATGCCATTTTGGCTCATGGTCAGTAAGGGTCTTTTGATCTATGCTATAAGTAGATTAATGCCATGCCTTTGTTTGCCATGTTACGTTCCTGTAACATGTTGTTTGCTTGCTCTAAACATTGCAACCTGATGTTATTTCTGCTAAAGTCTGAAACTGTTATTATTTGCAATCTTACCATGTGTTTTTGAGCATGTTCTAGTGATTTCTGGAGATAGCTCACTGTTCATGTTTTGTTATGCTTTACGTGTACTTCATGCCCATGCCTTTTGTTATTATGTTGGGGTGCTGTAGCATGTTCTTTTGATGCTTGTAAGATGCCTAGTTGTTGTTATGGACAGATTGTTGTTATGACTTGTATAGGGTGTGTGTGTTGCACCGTTGCTCCGTTTTGAGTGTGCTCTATATGAAACTTGCTTGATTTTGCATGTTGTCTCATATTATCATGTTGCATCCTTGTTTTGGTGTGTTTGCTTGATGTTTGGGTGCCTTTTGCTTCAATGCCATGCTTAACTTGTTTTGCTCATATCTTCTAGGCCGTAGCTCCAAATCTAATGAACTTTATATGTAACTTGACTAGAATTTCGTGAAGATCCTCTTGGTGCTATTTAACTTGCTGTTTAACAACTTCAACTTAATGTTTATTCAGTTCTGGACCAATTTCAAAATTTGCATATGAGGACTTACCGGAATTGTTATATGTTGTCCCCGGCCTCATTTAAACTTGTCTTGATGTGTTGTTCTTGTTTGCATCATCTCTTGTCATGAGTAGCTTCATGTAGCTTGGTCATGCATCATGCTTGTTGTGCATCATGCCTTGTTCATGTGTGGTGTGTTTACCTATGTTGTGTGCTTCTTCTTGTTAGTTCCTGTTTCGTTGCGATCGTGAGGATTCGTTCGTCTACGATTGGTTCGGCTTCATCCGTTCATCTTCTTCATGTACTCGTTCTTCTTCCTTGCGGGATTTCAGACAAGATGACCGCTACCCTGGATCTCACTACTATCATTGCTATGCTAGTTGCCTCGTTCTTTCGCTATGATGCGCTACCTATTACCTGTTTATCAAGCCATCCCATATTGCCATGAACCTCTAACCTTTGACACGTTTCCTATGCAAACCGTTGTTTGGCTATGTTACCGCTTTTGCTCAGCCCCTCTTATAGCGTTGCTAGTTGCAGGTGAAGTTGAAGATTTCTCCATGGTGGACAGGGTTTTGTTGGGATATTACAATATCTCTTATATTATTAATGCATCTATATACTTGGTAAAGGGTGGAAGGCTCGGCCTTATGCCTGGTGTTTTGTTCCACTCTTGCTACCCTAGTTTCCGTCATACCGGTGTTATGTTCCCGGAATTTGCGTTCCTAACACGGTCGGGTGATTTATGGGACCCCCCTGACAGTTCGCTTTGAATAAAACTTGTCCAGCAAGGCCCAACATTGACTTTTACCATTTGCCTCACCACCACCTATATTTCCCTTGGGAGTAATTAACCCAAGGGTCATCTTTATTATAGCCCCCCCGGGCCAATGCTTGTCTAAGTGTTGGTCCAAACCAGAGCCACTTGCGGTGCCGCCCTAGGCAACTTGGGGTATCGTCGGTTGCCGTCGTAGTGTTCATCGGTGTTGCCACGAGCGAGATATGTGCAGCTCCTATCGGGATTGTCGGCGATCGGGCGGCTTTGCTGGTCTTGTTTTACCATTGTCGAAATGTCTTGTAAACCGGGATTCGAGATTGATCGGGTCTTCACGGGAGAAGGTCTATTCTTCGTTGATCGCGAGAGCTTGTCATGGGCTAAGTTGGGACACCCTGCAGGGTTTAAACTTTCGAGAGCCGTGCCCGTGGTTATGTGGCAGATGGGAATTTGTTAATGTCCGGTTGTAGATAACTTGACACCTGATCCGAATTAAAATGCATCAACCGCGTGTGTAGCCGTGATGGTCTCTTCTCGGCGGAGTCCGGGAAGTGAACACGGTTTCTGGGTTATGTTTGACGTAAGTAGGTGTTCAGGATCACCTCTTGATCATTGATAGATTCACGACCGTTCCGCTTGTTTCTCTTCTCGCTCTCATTTGCGTATGTTAGCCACCATATCATGCTTAGTCGCTGCTGCAACCTCACCACTTTACCCCTTCCTTTCCCATTAAGCTTTGCTAGTCTTGATACCCATGGTAATGGGATTGCTGAGTCCTCGTGGCTCACAGATTACTACAACAATAGTTGCAGGTACAGGTTGTGCGATGATCATGATGCGAGAGCGATGCTTGCTTGCGTTGAGTTCCTTCTTCTGCTTCTTCGATCAGGGGATAGGTTCCAGGTTGGCAGCCTGGACTAGCAGGGTGGATATTGTTTGAGTTTCTGTTTATGTTTCATCCATAGTCGAATGTTGTTCTTGTATGTTGTATTGTTGTATTCGAGTGGCATTGTTTGCCTTATGTATGTATCCCCATCTATTATGTATTGTTGATGTAATGATATCCACCTTGCAAAAGCGTTTCAATATGCGGGTCTATCCTTGGTGGGACCTTCGAGTTCCTTTTGGATAGGGTTGCATATTGGGCGTGACAAGTTGGTATCGAGCCTCGACAAACCCTAGGAGCCCCCTTGATTGATCGTGTAGTTTGGCCGTTGTTCGGTCTAGAAGAAAACTAATTTTGCAATCTAGTTATATCGGAGAGTAGGAATTCTTATTACTCCTCTGCCCCTTCGTCGCTCTGGTCAGGAATCTTGACGTAGGTGTTTTGAACTACTTCTCTTCCCGTTCAAATTTTTCTTTAGGATCACGCAGTTGGTTTTCCGATCGTTGTCCATCCTCTTTTATCCGGTGCATCTCTCGTCAAGTCGACTCGAGCCTCTTCATCTTTGAGTTCAATCCTCAGTTGTTTTCTTTCCCACCCGCCCTCCCTTCTTCTTATTGGAACCGGAGTCCGCAATCGAGTATCCATCCTACTCGTGTGAAGTCTTTGCCTTCTTTCCTTAATGTTTTCAACCGGTGTTTTCTCTTCAAGTTATTCATCGATTTCTCGCTCCAAGTTGCCTTTGTTCTCCCGCCCTCCCACCCTCTTCTTCCTGGAGTCTGAGTCTATTTCGAGCATCAATTCCATTCGTGCGGAGCCTCTTTAGTCTTTCGTCAATTATTCCAACCGGTGAATTCTCGTCTCGTTCGTCATTCTTCATCTCTTTTCCGGTGTTTTCAATTCAAGTATTCGGTGTTGATCATATTATTTTCCTCGGTTCAAGTGTTTTCCTTGCTCGTTCGCCTCTCGCCAGTTTATCCTTCCGGAGTGCTCATGACATCTCAAGAGATTCGTCTGTGTTCTAATGAATTTGAGGTTGTCACCTCATTCAAATATTCCAATTGTTCCAGTGTATCATCTATCTGTTCAACAATCCTTTCAACGGTGTTTTCTTTTAGTGGTCCCTAACCCACAGGTCTTTTCCCAGGATCTTACCTGACTCTTCTAATTCCCCCGGAGTTATTCTCAATTCTTTTCAAAGTGTGACATAAGAATGGATCCCATCAGTCACTTGCCTTCTCCAAGAGCGCTTTCAAAATCTTTTTCATTGTTGGCTCAACCTCTTTGTTTTTCATTCTCCCGGAGTATCCCAGTAATTTTGGTGGTGTTTCTCGTCGTCATTTGAAGACCGAAGAAGAGTTTTTCCTCTAAATTTTGTCCGTTCCCCGGAGAGTCATGCAAATTCTTTTCATCCATCCGGAGCATTTCAGGAGTTGCTTTCTCTCTCGATCATCCGGAGGTCATCTTTTCGGAAGATTTCTTCGTTCTAAGTTTTCAGATTCGTTCTCCAATTATTCTATATCCGTGCCCCTTCGCTCACCTCAGTATTCTTGGTGCTTCATTCAAGTGCTCTTTAATCAGTTCGAGTTCTTCCGTTCTTTTGCATCTAAATCCCCTCAAGCATTTTTGTTCTTCTAATTCTTCCCGGTGATTCATTCTCTTTCGCCAGACATTTCCAAATTCTTATGGTGGTTCATTCAAGATTCCTTTCCTTGTTTATCATATTAATTCATTCGTTCTTTCGAATCCTACCGGTGGGTCATGAAGACCTTCTGAAGTTTGCGACTTGCCACTTCTCAATCCTTTTCAAGAAGAATAAGAAGTATGCAAAAATCCATTGCTTGTCATCAATTTAATTTGATGAAGGATAAGCATACAATAAATCTTATTCTTATTTCTCCAAGTGATTAATCCCTTCCTTCGGAGTTTGTTCTTGTTGAATAAATTCTAGTTCCAAGTGTTCTCCATCTTTTCTTTTCCGGAGTTCAATTTCCTCGGCCATCTCGTCGGAACCTCCATCTAAATCACCGCAAGGCTCATCTTATTCTTTCATCCTTCATTTCCATCTCATCATCCTTTTGTCACCGGAGTTCTTCATGGTGGTTCTTCATGACTTAGTTCATTCTTCAAGTGTTCATCAAGATTTTGTTGGTGGAGTTCAAGTATCTTTTCTTCTCGCTTCTCGAAGTGCAATTAATTCTCCGTATTCTTTTGAAGTGGAGTTTTGCATTTCATCGTTCTTCTAAGCTATCCAATCATTTCCGTTTGTGGCCGGTTATCACCTTATGATCGTGAGATGTTATCTATAAGTCCACAACAAGCTTATTCTTTTCGTTGTTGATTTTCTCAACAACTCCGTTCAATCTTTTCTTCTATGGTTGCCTTCTATTTAATTCGTGTCACAAGTTATCATTTTCTTCTCCGTTCTTTTCATTCAAATCTTTCAATTCTTTCCGGAGGTTTTGTGTCATGTCTTCATCAAGTGTCATCCCTTCCTCTCAAGTTCTTGTTCTAATCCTTCCTTTTTCAGCCGGAGTGCTGCCTAAATCCTTTCAGTCTTATTCATTTCTTTTCTCATTCTAACCACTCCGGTTAGAACGAGTGGCTTCATAGTCTATCTGATTCCTTGAGCTTTCGATTATCGTCATCCTCGTCATTCCTCTCTTCTTCTCGAGTGTTCTCAACTTTGTTGATCCTCTCTCTTTTGTTCTTATTGCTCCTCATTCCTTTTCCCTTCCGTCTCGGTCCTAAGATCTCGGGACGAGATCTCTTGTTAGTGGAGGAGTGTTGTAACGCCCCGGATTCGATGCGCCAGGTGTGTGCCAGTTATTCGCCGCTGTTGCCATGTCATTTGCTTGCGTGTTGCACTTTGCCATGTCATCATATGCATTTCATATCATGTCATCATGTGCATTTCATTTTGCATACGTGCTCGTCTCATGCATCCGAGCATTTTCCCCGTTGTCCGTTTTGCAATCCGGCACTCCCATGTTCCCCGGCACCCTCTTTTACCTCTTTTCGTGTGTGGGTATTAAACTTTCTCGGAATGGCCCGAGGTTTGCCAAGCGGCCTTGGTATAGCACCGGTAGACCGCCTGTCAAGTTTCGTGCGATTTGGAGGTCGTTTGGTACTCCAACGGATAACCGGGTAACCGCAAAAGCCCTCTTTGAGTTGCAGCCCAACACCCCTTCCAAAGTGGCCCAAAACCCATCTAACTACCCTCCATGATCTCGGTCGTTCGATCACGATCGCGTGGCCGAAAACCGCTCCACATTTGGACTCTCCTAGCTCCCTCTACCTATAAATATGTCTTCCTCCCCGAAATCCCGGTCTAAACCCTAGCCCCCTCCATCCCGCGACGCCGGACATGTCCGTCCAGCCGCCGAACATGTCCGCCGCCGCGCCTCCGGCCAACCGGCGCCTGCCACGTGGTGCCCGCGCCCGCCGCCGCCGAGGCCCGCTGAAACCCGTCTGAGGCAGGCAGGCCCAGATCGCGCCGCCCGCCGGCAGCGCCGCCGCGCCGAGCTCCTCCGCCGCCGCCGCCCGCCGCGCCGACCACCGCCACCACCAGCGCCGCCCGTGCGCCCACGATCCGCCGCCGCCCGCTGCCTCCCCGCAGCGGCGCCCGGCCGCCTCGCCGCCGCCGCCGTCCTCCGCGCCCGCGCCCGCCCGCCGCTGCCTCCTCGCCAGCGCCGTCTCTGCGTCGCGCCGCCTGCTCCGGCCCGCCGCCCGTCGCCAAGCGCCGCCGCCGCTCTCTCTCGCGCGCGCGCTTGCAAGGCTGCGCGCGCCGCCCTCCGCCGTCCGGCGTCTGGCGCCGTCGCATCCGGGCCCGGCCCAAGCGCGCGTCCTTCTCCTCCGTCGCCGACGACCGAGCTCGCCGGAGTCGCCTCCCCGCCGGATCGGGTCGGGGTGGATGAGATCCACCCGACCCCCGAACCAAACACGGCCGCGCCCCGTCCCGGATCGCCCCGTCCAGCTTTTTCCCCGAGGTGAAAAAAACTGCTAAGTCTCCAGTTCTGCAACATAATCATGCCATATTCATCATGCTACATCTCTGCATCCGTAGCTCCGTTTCGTGCGTATAATATGTCAAATTGTTCTTCTCGACGAGTAGATCATTTCATTCCATTGCATAATTTTCATTTGAGATCATCTTGATGCCCGAAATGCTGTTGGAAGAGTGCATGTTGATGTTAATCTGCTGAAACTGTTATAACTTGAACATTTATCATTTTTGCCATGATTGATGTGTGCATCCTATGAGGTTGATGTCTACATGAATGTTGATCTATGCCATGCCATATTTCCAGGGGTGTTAACCATGTATTTTTGTGAGTTGTGTGCTGAGTGTATCAAGCTTGTTAAGTAGGATAGTTGCTGTTGCTGTTTTCCTGACAGATTCTGTTATATTTTGTTGCTATGTTAACATACTTCTACTAGTCATTGTGTGCATAATCTGGAGATGTCCTATAAACATGTTTTGATCTACATGTCATGCTCTATCCATTCATGCCCTTGGTTGCAATTATAGCCTGCGGGAACATGTTGTTATCTTGCTCTAAAGTTGCTTGAAAATGTTGCTGTCAGCCTGTTAACATTAAGTTCACTTGTTTCCATGTGTTTTCCTAGTGATCCATGTGTCCTATGAACTTGTTCTTGCCATGCTTAGCTTCATAAACATGCCTTCTTACTGTTGGTTGCCTTGCCATGCCATGTATTGCTCTGTGGTGAGTGATTCAAGCTCACGAACATGCCTACTTATTGTTGTTCCTGCCATGTTATGAATCTGTAATATAACTTGCCATGTTTACATGGGTGCCATCATATTTTCCATGCCTTTTTGGCTCATGGTCAGTAAGGGTCTTTTGATCTATGCTATAAGTAGATTCATGCCATGCCTTTGTTTGCCATGTTAAGTTCCTGTAACATGTTGTTTGCTTGCTCTAAACATTGCAACCTGATGTTATTTCTGCTAAAGTCTGAAACTGTTATTATTTGCAATCTTACCATGTGTTTTTGAGCATGTTCTAGTGATTTCTGGAGATAGCTCAGTGTTCATGTTTTGTTATGCTTTACGTGTACTTCATGCCCATGCCTTTTGTTATTATGTTGGGGTGCTGTAGCATGTTGTTTTGATGCTTGTAAGATGCCTAGTTGCTGTTATGGACAGATTGTTGTTATGATTTGTATAGGGTGTGTGTGTTGCACCGTTGCTCCGTTTTGAGTGTGCTCTATATGAAACTTGCTTGATTTTGCATGTTGTCTCATATTATCATGTTGCATCCTTGTTTTGGTGTGTTTGCTTGATGTTTGGGTGCCTTTTGCTTCAATGCCATGCTTAACTTGTTTTGCTCATATCTTCTAGGCCGTAGCTCCAAATCTAATGAACTTTATATGTAACTTGACTAGAATTTCGTGAAGATCCTCTTGGTGCTCTTTAAATTGCTGTTTAACAACTACAACTTAATGTTTATTCAGTTCTGGACCAATTTCGAAATTTGCATATGAGGACTTGCCGGAATTGTTATATGTTGTCCCCGGCCTCATTTAAACTTGTCTTGATGTGTTGTTCTTGTTTGCATCATCTCTTGTCATGAGTAGCTTCATGTAGCTTGGTCATGCATCATGCTTTTTGTGCATCATGCCTTGTTCATGTGTGGTGTGTTTACCTATGTTGTCTGCTTCTTCTTGTTAGTTCTGTTTCGTTGCGATCGTGAGGATTCGTTTCGTCTCACGATTGGTTAAACTTCATCCGTTCATCTTCTTCATGGACTCGTTCTTCTTCCTTGCGGGATTTCAGGCAAGATGACCGCTACCCTGGATCTCACTACTATCATTGCTATGCTAGTTGCCTCGTTCTTTCGCTATCTGCGCTACCTATTACCATTTATCAAGCCATCCCATATTGCCATGAACCTCTAACCTTTGACACCTTTCCTATGCAAACCGTTGTTTGGCTATGTTACCGCTTTTGCTCAGCCCCTCTTATAGCGTTGCTAGTTGCAGGTGAAGTTGAAGATTTCTCCATGGTGGACAGGGTTTTGTTGGGATATTACAATATCTCTTATATTATTAATGCATCTATATACTTGGTAAAGGGTGGAAGGCTCGGCCTTATGCCTGGTGTTTTGTTCCACTCTTGCCGCCCTAGTTTCCGTCATACTGGTGTTATGTTCCCGGATTTTGCGTTCCTAACGCGGTCGGGTGATTTATGGGACCCCCCTGACAGTTCGCTTTGAATAAAACTTGTCCAGCAAGGCCCAACATTGACTTTTACCATTTGCCTCACCAGCACCTATATTTCCCTTGGGAGTAATTAACCCAAGGGTCATCTTTATTATAGCCCCCCCCCCCCGGGGCCAATGCTTGTCTAAGTGTTGGTCCAAACCAGAGCCACTTGCGGTGCCGCCCCTAGGCAACTTGGGGTATCGTCGGTTGCCGTACGTAGTGTTCATCCGGTGTTTCCCTGAGAACGAGATATGTGCAGCTCCTATCGGGATTGTCGGCGCATCGGGCGGCTTTGCTGGTCTTGTTTTACTATTGTCGAAATGTCTTGTAAACCGGGATTCCGAGACTGATCGGGTCTTCCTGGGAAAAGGTCTATTCCTTCGTTGATCGCGAGAGCTTGTCATGGGCTAAGTTGGGACACCCCTGCAGGGTTTAAACTTTCGAGAGCCGTGCCCACGGTTATGTGGCAGATGGGAATTTGTTAATGTCCGGTTGTAGATAACTTGACACCTGATCCGAATTAAAATGCATCAACCGCGTGTGTAGCCGTGATGGTCTCTTCTCGGCGGAGTCCGGGAAGTGAACACGGTTTCTGGGTTATGTTTGATGTAAGTATGTGTTCAGGATCATCTCTTGATCATTGATAGATTCACGACCGTTCCGCTTGTTTCTCTTCTCGCTCTCATTTGCGTATGTTAGCCACCATATCATGCTTAGTCGCTGCTGCAACCTCACCACTTTACCCCTTCCGTTCCCATTAAGCTTTGCTAGTCTTGATTCCCATGGTAATGGGATTGTTGAGTCCTCGTGGCTCACAGATTACTACAACGATAGTTGCAGGTACAGGTTGTGCGATGATCATGACGCGAGAGCGATGCTTGCTTGCGTTGAGTTCCTTCTTCTGCTTCTTCGATCAGGGGATAGGTTCCAGGTCGGCAGCCTGGGCTAGCAGGGTGGATATTGTTTGAGTTTCTGTTTATGTTTCATCCGTAGTCGGATGTTGTTCTTGTATGTTGTATTGTTGTATTCGAGTGGCATTGTTTGCCTTATGTATGTATCCCCAGCTATTATGTAATGTTGATGTAATGATATCCATCTTGCAAAAGCGTTTCAATATGCGGGTCTATCCTTGGTGGGACCTTCGAGTTCCTTTTGGATAGGGTCGCATATTGGGCGTGACAGATGCTGTGTCTAGTTCTGAAACATCGATTGGCTCATGTTGTAATTAAACTTTAATGAACTTGTAGTATGTCTCTTTGGTTTCGAGAGTCGTTCAACTTAGATGTAATCGATGCTATGTCTTGCTTTTCTCTTCCGATCGTTCTGTTGCATACTTATATATTGCTTATGTATTGTCTGTGAATTGGTACTAATGTTTCGTTTGGCTAGTGCATAGCGATGCCGGCGTATGTAGGTATAAGGGTAAGGTTCTGAGTCTCGATGGTGGGAGGAGTGTCGGAGAGCAGGTTCACCGATTCAGTGATATGATTACAAAGGGTATACCACTAGGTCCGAGGCGAATCTAGATACGCCCGCTATCTAGCGGGAGAGGAAGGGGCGTTGGAGCACTACTAGGAAAAGCCTAGCAGCAGCTGGGTTTTAGGCCATCATCAGCCAGTGGTACCAGCGCTACTAATAAGCGCTTCTGACTAACTTATAGCGATGGCGCTGGTGCCACCAGCCTACAGCTAACGATAGCGATGGCGTGGGTAAAAACCCGCGCTACTACTAATCTCTAATCTCCGAAAAAAAATTGAATTTTTTCAAAAAAAATTGATTTTTTTTCAAAATTTTCAAATTTCTGAATTATTTTAACTCAAATCTCTAATCACCCCTCATCGCTACTCAATTTAATCTCTAATCACCCCTCATCATTCTAAATCATCTAACTTCCCGGACGGTCACCCATCCCTCTCACTACTCCAGCCTGAGCACGCTTAACTTCCGGGTTCTATTCTCCCTCGTTTCCAAGTCTGCACTTGTTGTTTTCCTGACAATAGTAAGATGTCAATCCTATTAACCTCAGGAATTTAGCTTGAGCATGTACTGACACATTTCACTGTTTGAGTTTGAAAGTATTGTTCTAAAAAATTAGTAAACACTAATATTTCTTGAATAATTAGTTTGACCACAGTTTGACCAGATTTGACCACAGTTTGACCAGATTTGACCACAGTTTGACCATAGTTTGACCAGATTTGACCAAAATTCAAAAAAATAAAATAATTATTTATTAACACTAATATTCTTGAATAATTAGTTTGACCATAGTTTGACCAGATTTAACAAAAACTAAAAAAACTAATTTTTTTGAATTTTTTGCCTCAGATCTTAAAAGCCCGTAACTTTTTTTCTCGTTAGGTTTTGAGGATTTTAAAAATGTTTAACGCGGTCCCCCGTTAAATTCGGATGTAACTTTTCGAGTAGATGCTTTTCATATAAAAACTTTTTCATCCGAGTTCGTATGCAAAAGTTATGGCCATTTACAATTTTTTCGAGAGATTTTGCAAATAAAGTCGAAATTCATATTTGTAAATTTTCCCAACAACTAGACCACATATCACATGGGAAACTTATTTTTTATTTTTTGACATTTTTATCATTTTTTTTTTTTTTTAAACTGAAAAGGCGGTCCACGGGGGGTAGACTTTGACAAATAGGCCATACCTCGCGCTACTACTATGACAGACGATTAGCGATGGCGGGTTTTAACCCACGCTACTACTAAGTTGATAGCGATGGCGGGTTAGTAGTAGCGAGGTTAAAACCCGCATCGCTATCAACTTAGTAGTAGCGAGGGTTAAAAACCCTCGCTACTACAATGGCATATCCCGGGGGGCACGGTAGAGACCGCTTAGTAGTAGCGAGGGTTACAAACCCGCGCTGCTGCTATCAACTTAGTAGTAGCGAGGTTTAAAAACCTGCGCTGCTAGTAAGTAGCAGTAGCGAGGGTTTTTAACCCTCGCTGCTGCTAAGATTCTGTGTATAGCCTTTTCTCTAGTAGTGGAGGAACCGGATGAAGACGAGTTTCATCGTGATAATGCTCATCGTGATGACCGCAGCTCTCTTCTATGTGATGGTAGTTTAGATGATCGATATCGACTTGTAATATGATGACAAACTCGCTACTCGCGGTCTCGAGACTTGTAATATAATGTTCTATCTTTGTTCGGTCTTTTCAATTCGGAGACTAATATGATGAATTGTATTCGGAGACTAATATGATGAATTGTATTCAAAGACTAATCTTCTATTGTATTCGATGAATCATTGTTGATGTGTGCTGTCTATATTTTGTCAAATTATACATTTTGTAACCTGTGCAAAAACAGAAAATAAAAATAAAAACCTAATATTCATACTAATGGCGCATCACATGACGAGGCGCCATTAGTATGATAGTGCATACTAATGGCGCATCATGGATAGTGCGCCATTAGTATCTGTGATTACTAATGGCGATCCGGTGGTAGTGCGCCATTAGTATGCCAAAGCACTGGTATACATGGCCTGGGAGGCATACTAATGGCGCACCTGGCCTATACTAATGGCGCACCCGCGGTGCGCCATTAGTATACCAGATACTAATGGCGCACCAGGTGGTGTGCCATTAGTAAAAATTACTAATGGCATGCTATTAATGGCGCACCACAGATGCGCCATTAATGGCCATATTAGGTGCGCCATTAATAGGGGTTTTTCTAGTAGTGTCCTCTACTTTGTTGTTGCAAGTTTTACGTCGCTTCAACGGGCTTCTAGCAAGAACCGTTCTTACCTACGCATCAAAACCACAACGATTTTCCGTCAAGTGTGTTGTTTTAACCTTCAACAAGGACCGGGCATAGCCACACTCGATTCAAGTAAAGTTGGAGAAACAGACACTCACCATCCACCTATGTGCGAAGCACGTCGATAGAACCAGTTACGCGTAAGTGTACGCGTAATGTCGGTCTGAGCCGCTTCATCCAACAATACCGCCGAATCAAAGTATGACATGCTGGTAAGCAGTATGACTATTATCGCCCACAACTCTTTGTGTTCTACTCGTGCATATAACATCTACGCATAGACCTGGCTCGGATGCCACTGAAGGGGAACGCAGTAATTTCAAAAAAATCCTACAATCACTCAAGATCTATCTCTAGCTGATGCATAGCAACGAGAGGGGAGAGTGTTGTCTACGTACCCTCATAGACCGAAAGTGGAAGCGTTATGACAACACGGTTGATGTAGTCGTACGTCTTCACGATCCTAGCACCGAAGGTACAACACCTCCGCGATCTGCACACATTTAGCTCGGTGACGTCCCACGTACTCTAGATTCAGATGAGGTCGATGGAGAGTTTCCTTAGCATGACGGCGTGGTGACGGTGATGATGAGTTACCGGCGCAGGGCTTCACTTAAGCACTATGACGATATGACCGAGGTGGAAATCTGTGGAGGGGGGCACCGCACACGGCTAAACAATCAACTTGTGTGTTCTAGGGTGCCCCCTGCCCCCGTATATAAAGGAGGGAGGGAGGAGGAGGCCAGCCAAGGGAGGAGGCGCGCCAAGGGGGGGCAATCCTACTCCAAGTAGGTCCCCTCCTTTCCTATTCCAACTAGGAGAAGGGGGAAGGAGGAGGTGGAGAGAAGGAAGGAGAGGGGGTGCCGCCCTCTTCCCTTATCCAATTCGGACTAGGGAAAAGGGGGCCCGTGCCACCTCTGGCTTACCCTCTCTCTTCTCCACTAAGGCCCATGAGGCCCAATAGCTTCCCGGGGGGGTCCGGTAACCCCCGGTACTCCTGTTTTATCCGAAACTTATCCGGAACACTTCCGCTGTTCGAATATTGTCGTCCAATATATCAATCTTTATGTCTTGACCATTTCAAGACTCTTCGTCATGTCCGTGATCATATTCGAGACTCCGAACAAACTTCGGTCAGCAAAAACACATAATTCATAATACATATCGTCATTAAACGTTAAGCGTGCGGACCCTACGGGTTCGAGAACTATGTAGACATGACCGAGACACGTCTCCGGTTAATAACCCATAGCGGAACCTAGATGCTCATATTGGCTCCTATATATTCTATGAAGATGTTTATCGGTCAAACCGCATAACAACATACGTTGCTCCCTTTGTCATCGGTATGTTACTTGCCCGCGCTTCGATTGTCGGTATCATCATACTTAGTTCAAATCTCGTTACCGGCAAGTCTCTCTACTCGCTCCGTAATACTTCATCCTGCAACTAACTCATTAGTCATCAGTGCTTGCAAGGCTTATAGTGATGAGTATTACCAAGAGGGCCCAGAGATACCTCTCTCAAACACGGAGTGACAAATCCTAATCTCGTTCTATGCCAACCCAAAAAACACCTTCAGAGATACCTGTAGAGCACCTTTATAATCACCCATTTACGTTGTGACGTTTGGTAGCACACAAAGTGTTCCTCCGGTATTTGGGAGTTGCATAATGTCGTAGTCTGAGGAACTTGTATAAGTCATGAAGAAAGCAGTAGCAATGAAACTGACACGATCATAATGCTAAGCTAACGGATGGGTCATGTCCATCACATCATTATCCTAATGATGTGATCCCGCTTATCAAATGACAACACATTTCTATGGTTAGGAAACATAACCATCTTTGATTAACAAGCTAGTCAAGTAGAGGCATATTAGGGACTATAAGTTTTGTCTATGTATTCACACATGTACTAAGTTTCCGGTTAATACAATTCTAGCATGAATAATAAACATTTATCATGAATTAAGGAAATAAATAATAACTTTATTATTGCCTCTAGGGCATATTTCCTTCATAGTCAGTATGCTATGCTCATTTGGAGGAATGACTTATTGTGGTTGATATGTTAAGTAGTGATGTTGCACAGCCATGCTTATGTGGATATCATGCTCATGCATTGTAGTTGCATCATGTTATTTTCATATGACTCAGCTTATTGCATTAAAGTTTAACCGGACATAATTGAACTTGAACAGCTGTTTGCTAAGTCATGGTGCCACCATATCGGACCAGTGCAACCACATTTGCCTTTGTGGGAAGGTCCTAACTGGGCCTATTGTCATGCCTCTCGCCGGTGCCTCCAACGAGGGAAGGTTATGCGCGGGTGCTACCTTGGTCGGGTAGGACGGCGTAAGCCTTGTTTGCCCGTTGTTGTTCGGTTTTGAGCTCATGTCCCCGTTTGGGACCGTTTATGTTTTGCCACGACGGTGGTCGTTGATGCCTTTGGTAGGCACGGGGCCACCCATGACTTAGCCCAGTGGGGAGTTAGTCGGAGTGGCCGGGAGAGTGTCATGGCAGTAGAGCGGTTTTGTCAGAACGCCGTTGGTCCACCCGAATGGGAGTGCGAGGCCTTGGGTTCCATGATGTGGGTACAGTGGGCTAACGTCTGCAGAGTGTGTGTGTTAAATCTACCGATAACCGCACCCGCAGATATGGCCCTAGTTCATAGTTGGTCACACTATGGGTCAACAGTAATAATAATGATGTGCTTAATAACAACCCCGGTTCGATGATGAGAGAAGTTGGTTGATCTTTATGTGATGGTGAGAGGATCACCGTGGTATCAAGGATACTGACTTGTTGGATATTTGTGATGTTGTGCGAGAATCGTGGGGAAAGATCAAGCTCCTTGTGGTCATGTAATGATTACTTCGGTATTGTTTACCAAGCTTGATTGGATCCTGAGATGATCCCGTGAGATCCGAGGTTGGTAAGTGATGCATGTGATGGTTACGAGGTAACCCGAGTAGAATAAGTGGTGCATGATAATGTAATCATGTTGCTTGCTAGTATCGTCAGATTCATATGTCCATGACATGCTCATATTGTTCTAGTTGTACCATGTTCATGTTGTTCTGATGATCTTATGTTAATTCCTGCTTAACCTGTAATTTCAATGCTGTTGTTTGTCTTGAATGCTTCTGGTTATTGCGAGCTTGCAAGTACATTAAATATACTGACCTGGCATGTCATACCACTTTGCAGGTCATGCTGGATTTGATTGCCTGTTTGTCGTGGATTCCGTTTTTGCGAGCTAGGATAAGCGATCCAGCCAGAGTCCCTGGGGAGTGGAGTTCACCACCATCTTCGTTGTTCCGCTGCTAGAAGTTAATCCACTGCTTCATGTTGT
Organism: Aegilops speltoides; assembly: GCA_021437245.1. Lineage (NCBI taxonomy): Eukaryota > Viridiplantae > Streptophyta > Magnoliopsida > Poales > Poaceae > Aegilops > Aegilops speltoides. The sequence goes on from CM038143.1 coordinate 39,959,905, forward strand.
TCTGCTGCTGGCATAGAGCCACCGTGGCAGGCGTAGTGTCGCCGTGCCAATGTAATCCCTTGTATCCAGAAAGATTGAAATAAAGAGTTGGTTTGTTCTATGCTAAGCAGTGTTGTATCCAGAAGACTTTTCTTCGATCTCTGGGCTGGAATATGGGACGTTCCAGTTTCTCTGAGCCAGGGTGCCACAACGCTTGGTATCAGAGCATGTCGGGTTGTAGGACGCCCTAGTCCGCGTGAACGTTAGAAAATGGTAGAATAGAGCCCGTTGGTTTGATGCATTTGATTGCTGCATTTGTTTGTCGCATAGCATGCATGTAGATTTTATCTTGTCGCTAACGGTTAATCTTGTGAGTGTAGGTGGTATCGGTTTTGACCCACTACCTGCACCCTCCTTCTTAGCATGCATGTTCTTTGGTGTTCGGCGTTATATTTGTCCCAGCAGAGTGATGCCCTGGTGCGAAGTGTTTCAGATACCATTTGCAGAAGTTATGCTCAGGCACCACGTCGATATCTTTATGCCACCCACACATATTATTCCGGTGATAGATTTGCCTCTATCCCGAGTAGTGCCCTCCATCTCGTCCTTTTGGCAACCCTTACTAATCTTTGTTATCAGAAAAGGGCAATGCCATCAAGTCTTGCTTTTCCTACCCTATCCAGTCCTGTCATTCCACTCTTTGGACGTGTACGGTTCACTTCGTACGCTCGATGATGAGGTAGTCGTGACCTTTGTGTTTCGCTACATCATCACCAAGTCCGTCCTCGCCTCCGTATCTATCCAGTTACAACCGGTGTTCAGCCAGCGCTTGGTGTAGCCTTGGTTACACCAACACCTTCCACATGTGAATTCACTTTCGTGCACACCGCCACAGCATATTATACCGTAATGCTGGATTTTTTGCGAGATTTGTGTGCTTAGGTGTGCATGCATATTATTGTGTGAGTAGTAGTAATATGTTTTGATTGCTTGATTCTATTTATATTAATTGTATGCTTGTGTGTTTTTGTTTTCGTCATTTCATTTGTTTCTTTTTTTGGGCCTTCGGTGTTGCAATATTTTCGCCTTATTAAAGTTGCTCGTCAACCGACACCAGACCCGAAGAGTTAGCAAGGAATGCATATATTTGGAAACTCAGCTAAACATAATGGAATTATCAGCAGACTGTAGCGACATTCAAAATATCTCATCTGAATGCAAAAGAAATCCTGGATGGACTTTCAGTATCAAGTTTGCATTAGTGTGCATTCCTCAGAACAGTATGGAATTCTCCGCCGACTGCATTGAGATTGGGTATATCTGATCATGATACTGAATATCAAGTTTTCCTCAGTGTGCGCTCTGCATAGGAGTAATGATCAAATCAGCAAGAAGATAAGCTATGTGCAAGACCCACATCATATTATCAGTCAAAGGTATGGGTCAAATGCGAGGTTTGGTTCTTCGTTGAGAATGATTTTTGAAACATGATATACCCGGAAGCAAGCAAAAATATGGCATGTATTTACTACTCAGAAGGGAAGATAGTCCAGCAAAACTCCATTTCATACAAGAAATCAACAACAGAAGTATTAAGATGGTATGTATCAGTAGAAATCGGTCCGCATACCACTATGGGAAGCTTCTGGTGTAAGCAACCCGTTCTTCCCTCACAAGCTACCAGAGAAGCTTCCAAGGCTAGATTCATCTATCTTCCTCAGTATGATACCTGGATGATTTCCCGAGCAAGGTACTCTACCTTCTTCAGTAAGCAACTGCAATGGCTTCCGGCATAAGGTACCGAGTCTTTCCCCAGCAAAGTCTTTAAGGGGGGAAGCTTCTGAAGCATGATACCCAGTCTTCCTCAGCAAGATAGTCTGAGGGATTCCCGCATAAGTCATCCAATCTCCCTCAGTACGGCATGGGAAATTACACTGCAAGTTGGCAGCATTTGGCAGTGCATTGCAAGAATCAGATCTGCAACAGTTTGGTCAGAAGCAAGAATCAGATCCGCAACAGTTTGGTCAGAAGCAAGAATCAGTCATAAAACAAGTCTGCCTCGGGAATTAAATTTTCATATTGTGAGTATGTTACCAAGTTCTTGCAAGTCAGTGGTGCGATGGTGAAGTCAAGAAAAGAATACGGAAAACTCACAAGTCATGCAAGGATAAGCAAATCAGTTATCCACCTTAGTTGGTGATGCAGGAACCGACAAGTTTTGAAGACAGACAACATGGGACAACAAATTTTGTCAGTACTCAGAAAGGCCAGTTACCTCATACCCGACAAGGCAATATCATTTACCCTTGTCACCACCTGGTATGCTTGACAACAACAACGAGCTATATGCAAGCACATGTGAACCCGGTATAGTTCCCATAGTACCTGAACATGGATAAAGTTATGATTGCCGAAATATTGCACCCGACAATACCTATGGTCACACGAAGATGCAATATTACCAAGCTCTTTCAGCCAAGGATCCAGACCAAGAATACAATAATGAAGGAGCAAGACGGGTGATGCAGGTATGAAATTTGTTGCATGACCCACATGGTGCAGATACCCCGGACAGTCTGAGTCAGTATTGATCACCATGAATATTCACCTGCGGGGCCTACTCAATTTTGGTAAGGACGCCTATCCAGACAACCCGCTCAGTTAACCGTATATGCTCAGATTTGTCAGTATAAAAAATCTGAGGCTGTCAAGTCAGACTAAGGGTCAATTCAATAGTTTGCCTCCAGCAACTATGGTGAAGCATCACACATCCTACTATCCTCATGGACATACTGATAGAATAAATAGTCAGAAGGTGAAATAACAATCTCGAAGCATGTGCCCTCACTTACATGAATCATCAAAGGATATCCGGTCATGAGCAAAAGTCCTTCTGCCAGACCCACCGTCAGTCAAGTCTGAGGATATTATTATATAAGGCCATACCCCTTATGCTGGTCATGATAGGCGACAATCAAATATTTGGTATGAATTTGATACTCAAGACAGTGGAGCCAGTCAGGACGATTCAGGAATTCCTACGGTAAGTCAGAATCTGTCAGGAAACGATTATGCCTCAACTCACTGTTTGGAACCCGAAGGACTTGCATTTAATGGAGAAACCCAATGCAAGGAGTTAGAGATGGGGTGTTCATCAGGAAAATCTGATCACCACTTCATGGAAGATTGTCAGTATAGACACGACAATCGGAAATCACTCTCGGATTTGTGAGACAGGCATACAAGTCAGTCATGATAATCTATCACACTCAACTAAGTCAGCAGATATGAAAAGAATTGGAGCCAGTATAAGCATGAACATGTTAGGTAAGAATTCTCAGAATATGGATAGAGTGAAGCGAACCACCCTAGAGCGAGTCAAACAAAAATTTAGTGGGAACAACAATAAAGGAAAAAAGGATACCCGAGTTGGAAACGGTTTCCTTAAGTCAAGTATATTCATATTTGTTCCCTGAGCAACCAAATCTCGAGGACGAGATTTCTTTAAGGGGGGAAGGTTTGTCACAGCCTGATTTTTGGCCCTTTTTTTGATTTTCTGAGTATTTTGCTTGAGTTTTCTTTTTCCGTGGCTATGTGGTGTGGAAACTGAAGAAGATGAGCTCTTCTTTCTTTCCAAAGTGGCTTGTCATCCCCCTATCCAACCCTAGACCTTTCCATTCTCATCCTAGCCCAAATCCCAATATTCTTTTTCTAGGGAATATTCCTTTTTCTATTAAAGGAATAGTCCTTTTTGCCCTAGGTTGTGAAGCAACCTATATTTCCCTCACTCCTAAATTTCCCAAATAATCCTCATAAATTGTTTGGGTGATATCATCCTCAAATATGGCAAAATATTTCATTTGCCATGTTTCTCATCATGCTCAATTAATTCCTTTTCTATTCTATCCTAAATGGCACATTGTGAAGCAAGTGCTATTTATATTTGCCCAATTAACTCCAAACCTTTTGGACATCTTTTCCTGTCCATATCATTGCCACATGCCAAATTTCAACCTCATTTTCTTAGTAGTTATTTATCAATGATTTTCCAAAGATTCTGGCCAGAAAGAAACTTTGTGCAGGAGGTACAAGCTAGGCATATCCAAATGAGTTGAATTTTTTGCATGACCTCAATATCATCATATCATAGTTCCCCACCAAACTTGAGCTCCTATCATGCCTCCATGTGAGCTCATCTTCAAATCTTTGATTTTGTCCAAATTTTCAGTTTGTGAAGCAAGTATATTTTATCTTGCTCCATTATGGCTGAAAATTTTCCAGGACCTTCTCCTATCCATATAACCTATTCTCACCATATTTGGGCATACTTTATCTAGACATTTTCCCTCAGGAATTTTTGCAAGTTTCTGTCCAGAGGAGATGTTTGTGAAGCAAGTACCATTTTGGTTTATCCAAATGGTATGAAACTTTTCCACCATCTTCATATGACCAAATAATCTTGCCATGCCAAATCTTAGCTCAAGTGGCTTCTTAAATTGAGTGCATCATCATAATTTCTTTTCTGGACTATTTTGCTCAGTTGCAAAGCAACTATATTAATCCTTGGTCCAAGTCTCTCCAAACTTCACAAGATTCTTGTACTTCCTAGCCTAAACACCCCAGACAACTCATTTGGCTCCAACCTCACCATTGTTGATCACTACATCATGATTAAGTTTGATGCATCAAACTTCACAGGTTAATTCCTATCTGACCACAACATCTTTTACCGACCTACCACCTCAGTTCCAACCTCCACTGGAAGGACTAACCCCCAAACAATATTTTCCAGCCCTTGGCATCTTCTCCTCGCCAGCCTGCGCGGTGACCACCATTTTGGCACGCACTGGCCGTGTCCAGAGCCTCGTCTTCCTCAGGCTCCTCTCCTACTTGTTGTCTGAGTGAGCACAGGCGTGTCTACCAGCTCACCTGCATCGTTGATGTCCTCCTAGACCTCTCTCCCCTATGGAAGCCTCCTCGTTGGTGCTCGTCGTCGCGCACCCATGGGAAACCTGTCGCCAATCGTCTCTGTTCGCGCCGTGGATTCTTCCTCCTCGTGTCCCCGAGCGCCGCCTCATATCCATGAGCCCCTGTGCCTCGTCCGTACCCTCTCTCATCGCGTTCCCGCGCCCTTCCGTTCTTGCTGAGCATCGCCAGAAGCTTGGCTGGACTCCGGCAATGTGTCACGCGTCCGAGCTCGTCCTCCCTCATTGCCCCGCCTATTTAAGGCCACCCCGAGGCCGCTCGACCTCACCCCTCACCTCACCTCACTCCCAGGACCCCGCCCAGCCCCTCGTTCGAGCTCCAGGAGCTCCCCTCGACCTCCATGGCCATCATGCCTGCCATTAGAATCCTCCTAAATTGCCTCACTGCCAAGCCTCTCCCTCCTCTTCTCCGCCTCCAGAAGAACACCCTCACTCTGGTGATCCTCCCCCTCTTATCAGCTAGCCGTTGGAGCCCATGTGGTCGTGACCCCAAGGATCAACCGCTGCCGCCTGAGCTCTATGCTCCGCGAGCCGTCGTCGTTCCAAGCCTCCCCGGCGTCTGTTCCCTCTCTGAATGGGGGCGGCTCTCCTTCCTGAACCCGCCGATGTCCTCGCCCCGGGCGAAGACGACAGAAACAGCCTGTGTCGCCACCGGCGATGCCCTACTCCGTTTCCATTCCTTTGCTCTGTCTGGCATCGTCGAGAGGAGGAGGACGACCGATCGAGCCAGCCCCGACCCCACACGTAAGCCTCTAAGCCGCCTTGCCACGCTGGATAAGTGGAGGCGTATGCTTTGGGATACGTCTTCCTAGCTGGGAAGCATAGTTTCATTATGTTTCAGCCTAAAGTACGCATGTTGGGGAAAGCAGTAATTTCAAAAATTTCCCTACAATCACGCAAGATTTATGTAGGAGATGCAGAGGGGAGAGTGTGTCCACGTATCCTCGTAGACCGAAAGCGGAAGCGTTTAGTAACGCAGTTAATGTAGTCGAACGTCTTCACGATCCAACCGATCCAAGTACCGGATGTAGGGCACCTCCATGTTTAGCACACGTTCAGCATGATGATGTCCCTCGAGCTCTTGATCCAGTTGAGGGCGAGGGAGAGTTACGTCAGCATGATGGCGTGGTGACGGTGTTGATGACGTTATCGGCGCAGGGCTACGCCTAAGCACTACGACGATATGACCGAGGTGTTAAACTGTGGAGGGGGGCACCGCACACGGTTAAGAGAACAACTGTTGTGTTTTGGGCTGCCCCTTTCTCCGTATATAAAGGAGAGAGGAGGAGGAGGCCGGCCTAGGAGGGGCGCGCCTATAAAGGGAGTCCAACTAGGTTTCCCAATCCTAGTTGGAGTCTGTCGGAGTCAAAACCGGCGGATCTCGGGTAGGGGATCCCGAACTGTGCGTCTAGGCGGATGGTAACAGGAGACGAGGGACACGATGTTTTTACCCAGGTTCGGGCCCTCTCGATGGAGGTAAAACCCACGCCCCGCTTGATTAATATTGATGATATGGGTAGTACAAGAGTAGATCTACCACGAGATCAAGGAGGCTAAACCCTAGAAGCTAGCCTATGGTATGATTGTTGAGATGTGTGTTGTCCCACGGACTAAAGCCCTCCGGTTTATATAGACACCGGAGAGGGCTAGGGTTACAGAGTCGGTTACAATGGTAGGAGATCTACATATCCAGATTGCCAAGCTTGCCTTCCACGCCAAGGAAAGTACCATCCGGACATGAGCCGAGTCTTCAATCTTGCATCTTCGTAGTCTTGGAGTCCGGCGGATATTGATAGTCCGCCGCCGGACACCCCTAGTCCAGACTCCTCAAGAGCCCTCGAACCAGTCTTCAATGACGATAAGTCTGGCGTGCACAATGTTCGGCGTTGCAAGGCGGGTTCCTCCCTTGAATAATCCAAAGAAGATCATGAACACCAGGATAGTGTACGGCTCTGCAAAAATAATTTCCACATTCCACCGTAGAGAGAATAAAATGCACACTCAACTCAATCTGCTGACGTATTATGCGGCGTGACATCACACCGCAACCAAGCCTTTGTTTGAATCGTTTTTTACTATACCACCTCAGCACGCTTAGCGAAGCGGTTTCCTTGGCACGTCATGTCGAAGCAGAGATCGTGTTCTCCTTATTCCGGGATCCTCATCAATACGCGCGTGGGTAACCCAACCGTTCCCGTCGCCACGCCTCCTCTATCGAAGGGGAATCCCAAACGGTCACGGAGACGGCCCTTGGTATTTCTTCCCCTTTATAAGAGGACCAAGGCCTGTCCTTGTTCTTCAATCTCGCAACGAATCTCTTCTCCGCTCCCAGTTCCAACACCCAGAGCTTCAGATTCGAGCGCTTCAACCATGTCCGGCTCCGACCTCCAGGGCCGGTGGATGCCTGACGGAGGAGGACATATTGAAGTTGCGTGAGGCCAAGTACCTGGCCTACGAGGTTTCGCACAGGTTGCCTGCCCAAGGGCAGGCTGTGCCAGCCCCCGAGCCCGGTGAATACGCTGCCAGATCCCACCTCCGCCGGGTTTAGGCTTCCCGACGGATCCCTTCGTGAGAGGGCTCTGCTCTACTATGGGCTGGACTTTCACGACTTGGCTCCGAGTCCATCCTCCATATCTCCGCATTCATTATTGTCTCACGAAGCCTTCCTCGCGTCATTCCCCACTTCGCCTATGGTGAAGACCTTCAAGGTGGAGCCAAGATGATCGGGCGTCAGCGGAGTGCGTGGGCGCACTATAAGCAAAAGGTCGATGCCCGCGGGTTCGAGGGTTCCTTCCAAGAGGAACTTGGAATGTGGCAGCAGGAGTGGTTCTATATCACCACTCCGAGGGGCAGCAAGCAAAAGCCACCACCCCTATTCCGCCCGGGACCTCCACACCAACTGATGTCGTGGGTCAACCAAGGGCTCAATTGGGGGCCGTCCGAAGACGTGCCTTCACTGCAGGGCCGGATTCGAGATTTCCAAGCGAGGGAGATCGACCTGATCAAGGTGATGCAGGTTATGCTAATCAGGCATCTTCTGCCCTGCAAACGCCATCCTCTCCGTCTATGGGAGTTCAACCCGGAGGGACCTCGGATTCTCCAACACTTCATGGGTGCGACACCCGTGGAGATGTACAAGTTGTTCTTTGGACCGCAGGTGGCATGTCCTGATTTAGCCGAGGACGCAGGCCTAAGCCGCGATCGCCCGGACACTCAGGTAAGTAGCTCAGAGTCCGGACATTCTGTTTATGTGCCTTTCTAGAGTTCGCCTCCTGACCCTTTGTTTTTTACAGGAATGGGTGGCGCGATCAAGGCTGATAAGGTGTCCGCCCCTCCCAGAGACCGTGACTGGAGCCCGTGGCTGGTCGAGAATGTTGGAGGTTGCGCCCACGTAAGGGGCGACGGGGAAATAGAGGAGCTAATATTTCGCCCAAAGGGGCGATCAAGAGGGGGAACCAAGAACCCTCCTTCGTGGGGAGAAGAGGACCGCCCCAAGATCCGGAGGCCAAAGCCCCTAAGCGTGGGAAGAGATCTTCCCCGGGGGGTCCGGCGCCCGGAAAGAATCCGGACGCACAATCATCACCAAAAGATCAGCCCTCCAGCGAGCCGTGAATATAAAAGAGGAAGTTGATTAGTAAGAAAATACCTTCATTTGTGCTTCTGTGACCGAAATATTTATATTGCAGTTCGGATCTGCAGCCTTCTCAGATGAGTTCATCTTCGGGGGACCTTCTTCCGGAGATGATGGAGAGCGATACGCCCCGTCCGCAAAGGTCGCCGGATGAGGCAAAGCGAACCCAAGTGTCATCACGAGGGTATCCCGAGTCCGGAGGGGCTGAGAGTTCGCACCTACAAGTGTCCGCCGAGAACTCAAGAATCGCTTGAGAGGGCGCCCATTTCGTAAGATCACCGTGCGTTAATGCGTATGGTGATTGAAGGATTTCATCCGCCGAGAGCGGATTATGTAATGCCGCCATGAGTGTGCTGGCGGGGTTTGAGGTATGCAAAAATGACGCATCCTTTTGTCTTTTAACAGTTTTGCACATAAAAATGCGCCCTGTATAGATAGTAGCCCCTGGGACTCGGTAGGTTGTCGGAAACGACAGCGTGCCGAGGATCGAAATCTCAAATGATAAATATCGCCATCCCTATGCAGGTGGCAGATAGTCCGAGGGGCAGCCGGACTAATGATTTTGCCGAATTAAGTCGGCAACTTGACATGGTGGATGCGGACATCGCACTTGTCAACCGGCGACTTGACGAGTCGCAAGGTAAGTAAATTCTCCGCAGCCGCTTTATTTAAGGGGGTCGAAGCCCTCCTCTGATAAATTATATACTGTTGGCACAGACGGTGCTGCTGCTATGGAGAGCCTTCGGGCCGAACTTGCTCGAGCTAAGGAGCAGGCCCGAAGGAGTGACGCGGCTGCCTCGAAGGCGGCCGAAGAGTTGAAAGCCGAAAAGGCTGCACACTGCCTAAGCAGGGAGGAGGTGGCCGAATTGGCCATGAAATTAAAGGATGCTACCGACCGCAATGAGGCTCTTGAAAAGGAGCGCTTATCGGAGTGGGAAGACCTAAAGAAGGCCACCGCCGAAGCCAAGGATGCCCGCTCTGCAATGCGGGCTATGAAAGAGGAGTTGCGCCAGGCCGGAGAGATCGTGGCTGGCAAGCCTTTTCTCGCGCGCCGCCGTTTATGGATGCAAAGTATGCTCAATTTGAGTGGTGTGGAGTCCGGAGGATCCGTATATGGACTTGGCTGCGAAAAGCGGTTGATGCCGCTAAGCACTTCCGGAGCCGGAGGATCACGAGACTAAGAGCTATATTGGTCTCAATTCCACGGTCCGGATCGCTTCTTCCGCTGACGGACCGTTGGCGAATGGGCTGAGTTAAATAGATTGTCCGGACTTGCCATGATCGACATCGGGCCCATGTCCGCCGAGAGGTCCAAGGCGACGAGCTACTTCGGCTTATTGCAGCAATTCCTTGGAGCGGTGCCGCATATAAAGGACATGAAGCGGTCGGCCTGCATCGAGGGCGCGCGGATGGCTCTTGCCCGTGTGAAGGCGCATTGTCCGGAGATGGATGCCACCGCTGTTGCCTCCCAGGGTTCGGATGAAGACCGGCTCCCTGCCGAGCACTATTTCGGGGAAGTTATGCGTGGCGCTCGTGTAATAGAGTCGCAGTGCTCGAAGAATGTAACGTTCAAATGAACGCATTAGCTTGTGAATCGATGATTATGTTACAACTGCTTTTTATACTTGTGCGTCCAAGTAGTAAAACTTCTCCTGTGCGGCCGTTTACGTATACTTGTGTATAACTTGAAAGATGGCAGTCTTCGGCTTCAGCCCCCACGCACAAGGTGCTGGGGTGTTCGCAAAAATAGCGCGTTTTCACACTTAATCCGACGTCTCGGTCCTATTATAAGGAGGTGGTAGCATAGCGAACGAGGGAATACGGACTATAATGCTTTATCACTTTCACTTAGCCAGTGGAGCTCGAGGGTGGGGCTACTATATAGCCCCTGGTGGCACCGCACATCTCCGGATTCAGGGTGCGATGTGCCTGACCGAAACGGTCCTTCACAAAGCGGGAATTCTAAACATTCCGATAGTCGATCGAGTGGGTGACCTGACTCGCCAGATCATGACAATCGGCCGCTTTCATCGAGGTGCTCGCCCAGCCGAGGCTGGGCACAATCAAGTAGTTCTCCGGTGCGCGTTAGCCGATGATACGGAACGTAAGCCAGCAAAACACAGGAGCCGGGCAAACCCAACATTTGACCAAAGACATGATTCGGAGCTGATGCATATAATGCCTAACTCGAGCACTCCCTAAGGTGTTCGGTCTTTATAATAATGGGCAGAATGATGCCCTAAGCCCCTAGTGTCCAGGTACGGGCATGCTCTTCTGACGTGGCCGATGCCAAAGCGTCAGGCTCCGCTTTGGCTATAGGAAGAAACCAAGGGAGAGTAACAACAAGAGACATTAAAAAAGGTCTATGCAGGGTCTTAATCTGAAAAGAATCCTTGCAACGGGTCCCTACTGCACGTCTGCGCCTGTTTCTCCGTTGCGCCGTTATCCTAGACGGGTATGCACGTTGTTCATCTGTAGAAAGAGAGGAACGTTTAGTTTTAGAAACCATTCGTGCGAAAAATATGTAAAATAAGAAATATAAATAATTAAAGCAAGGTTTATATGAAACCGCGATTGTTTGTCGCCGCAGCCCCCGTGAAGGGGTATGCGGCTAGGGAGCCCCTAGCCGGCCGAGGCCGATTCATCTATCCGAGTCCGGGTCCTATGACCCTCAGATCTGAAATGGCGCCATGCGGACCGGCATCTTGAGTGTAAGAGACGCAGAATGCGGTATGGCGTTGAAGCTTAACAAAAGCCTTCGCCCCAAGAGTGCTTGATATTCACTTTCAAATGGGACGATATGAAAAATTAATTTTTCGCCGAAAATTGTTTGGCCATCCGAACACGACTTCTAGTAATATAGAGCCTGTGCACTTGGCGTAAGGGGCTGCATCACCTTTGAAGGAAGTGCGGCTGTGTCGGATTCTGGTTGGGTCTATCCTCATCCTACGGATTGTGTTTGAATATAGCAGGTTTAAGTCACGCCTCCGCCCATTAAGACGTTAGTAAATTTTAATCCGCCTATTATGGGATTCAATATCGTGAGTCCGCCCCGCATTTCAACGCTCGAATAGTCCAGTGGTCGAAAGTGATTGGTTTTGATATCCAATCTCTACGGTTCATTGGTTGGACCGTGCGAAGCTCTTTTTAGGAAGTGTCGCACTATTTTTCCGTGTTATCACATGAAGTGAGTTTATCGCTTTGACCCCTTGTGGGAAAGTCTTTTGTTTTCCGTGCCCTGCTGGTGGGGTTTATCTTCTTCGCTGACGCGTCGAGCCCCCTTGTGTTCGCATTTAGTCGGCCGGACTGTTTAAAACCCAACAATCCTCGTGGGTGTGATTTGCGGTGCCTTCCGGGTACTGTGGATTTGACATATCCGACCCAAAATTTTGTTTGTTGATAATTCACACCGCATCCTTAAGAGGCTGTGTCTTAGTATTGGGTCATGAGCTTTTGAATCCGGCGCTGATCGCCGCGCTTTTTGGCTTTTTTCCTTATTCGGCGCTGCTTTTTTTGCCGGATTTTCTGCTTCCATCTCTTATCTCGATGTACTTAGGTCGCTGGTGCTGCATCGTGCTAGCTAGTTATCCTCGCCCGCACGTAAGCGGGTCATGAGGCTTGTCGGTCACGGACATTGTCCTCGGTTTCTCTTGACCGAGGTGCTGGCGAGCCATTCGTCTCGGACATTGTGCTTGAAAGCTGCTAAGGCTTGGCGTCCGGACAATCGACTATTTGGTTCTTTTTGGTAAGGAACCTGTTCCAGATTTCGCGCCGACTCTCCGGCTGTTGAGTTATATGACTTAGATCATCTCAGATCCGGAGGCCGGACATAAGTCCCTTGAAAATTTGCTCTAAACGCTCCTCGAGCTCCTCCCAACTTCCAATAGTGTTTTCTGGGAGGCTCTTAAGCCAATGACGGGCTGGCCCTTTGAGCTTGAGGGGTAGATATTTTATGGCGTGGAGATCGTCTCCTCTGGCCATATGTATATGTAATATATAATCTTCTATCCAGACTCTAGGGTCTGTTGTTCCATCATAGGCCTCTATGTTTATGGGTTTAAACCCTGCTGGGAATTCATGGTCCAGCACCTCATCGGTGAAACATAGTGGGTGTGCGGCGCCCCTATACTTGTATGTGCCGCTATCATTGGACACTTGACGTGTTACTCTGCTTCCTGGGGCCTTCTTTTTGGGTCCATAATAGACCGGGCTGGGCTCTTTGACGGTGGAGGCTCTATGGCCTCCTCGTTGAATTCTGGCAGCAGCTTACGCTTCGGGTAGCTCTTCGATTGGTGGCCATTGCCGTATTTATCTGCGGTTTTGAGCACTTTGCCCCATATCATTCTGAGTGTGTCTTCCGCTGTTTTGAGCTTCCGCTTTTCCTGCTTCAGGTTTCTTGCTGTGGCGATGAGCCTGCGCTTAAAAAGCTCTTGTTTGACGGGGTCCTCGGGCACGACGAGTTCGTCGTCATTGAGGCTTGCTTCGTCTTCGGAGGGAGGTACATAGTTATGACCCTCAACCTCTTCGTCTGCCGCCCTTTCGTGAGGGCTTGCTTCTGCATCCTCCTGCGCTGAGTCTTGCTGGAGGGAATTGTCTTCGGCACTCTCTGGGGTATTGTTATCTCCTGTGCTGGAATCTTTATTCTTGCTGTGGCGGGATTTAGAGCGGCGCCGCTGACGCCGGCGTTTGGGCTGCTTCTTTAAAGAGTCTGCCTCCGCTACTTGTTCGCCATCCCCATCTTTTGGGGTGTCCACCATATATATGTCGTATGACAAGGTGGTCTTCCAGTGCCCTGTAGGCGCTGGTTCCTGTTCATCTCCGGCATCGTCGTCCATAGCGTCGATGTCTTCAGAGTCGTAGTCTAGCATGTCGGTTAGATCGTCGACAGTGGCTACAAAGTGGGTGGTGGATGGGCTTTGAATTTCTTCGTCGTCAGATCTCAACCATCCCGCCATAATCCGCCAGACTCTCCGATAACGAGATGCTTTAGTGAATTCAAGATATCGCCGAAGGCGAGCATTGGAAGATGGCCGCGGCGGTGAATTTATAACCGCGCGTTAACTGGATCGATTAGGAGGGCACGGAGGTTCGGATTCCGCGAGGAGTCCGCGCCGAATCACGAAGTTTCATGGGGACAAGATTGGTGTTCGCCCATCGCCGAGGATGTTGAAGCCCTGCAGGCGGCGTCTATCCACCGCCCTCGATCCGGGCGATCGGCTCCGGCGAATGGCGAAGCAGATCTGTAGGCGCTACCAAGGCACTGTTCGCGGCAAAGCTAGATCATGCCCATCGCCAGTCAAGGCCTTTCGGCCAGGCTCGAGTCCGTCAAGATCAAGTCTCCGCGACATTGGCCGTGAAGTTTAAACTTCCAAATCTGACCCGACGGCCAGGGGCGAGCTTCGATCTGCTCCAGATGGCCAAGTGAATTGCCCGCAGCGAAGCCTCCGAATCGAAGATCTGTCCGGGAGAAAAGTCTCACCTCGGATAGCGCTGTTGTTTGAAGATGCCATCGAGCCTATCGGTGACGCTACGCAGGAACTCTCAATGAAAGCACCAATGTCGGTGTCAAAACCGCGGATCTCGGTAGGGGGTCCCGAATCGTGCGTCTAGGCGATGGTAACAGGAGACGAAGGACACGATGTTTTTACCCAGGTTCAGGCCCTCTCGATGGAGGTAAAACCCTACGTCCTGCTTGATTAATATTGATGATATGGGTAGTACAAGAGTAGATCTACCACGAGATCAAGGAGGCTAAACCCTAGAAGCTAGCCTATGGTATGATTGTTGAGATGTGTGTTGTCCTACGGACTAAAGCCCTCCGGTTTATATAGACACCGGAGAGGGCTAGGGTTACACAGAGTCGGTTACAATGGTAGGAGATCTACATATCCGTATTGCCAAGCTTGCCTTCCACGCCAAGGAAAGTACCATCCGGACATGAGACGGAGTCTTCAATCTTGCATCTTCATAGTCTTGGAGTCCGACGGATATTGATAGTCCGGCTGCCCGGACACCCCCTAGTCCAGGACTCCCTCAGAGTCCCCTTCCTTTTCCAAGAGGGGGCGAGAGGGACAGAGGTGGAGACGAAGAAGGAAAGAGGGGGGGTCACCGCCCCCTCCCAGTCCAATTCGGAACAGCCAAGGGGGGGAGGGGGCGCGACCACCCTGCAACCCTCCTCTCCTTTCCACTAAAGCCCAATAAGGCCCATTACTTCCCCATGGGGGGCGTTCCAGTAACTTCCCGGTACTCCGAAAAATGCGTGAGCCATTCTGAAACCTTTCCGGTGTCCGAACATAGCCTTCCAATATATCAAACATTAGGTCTCGACCATTTCAAGACTCCTCGTCACGTCTGTGATATCATCCGGGACTCCGAACAAACTTCGGTCATCAAAAGAACATAACTCATAATACAAATCATCATCGAACGTTAAGCGTGTGGACCCTACGAGTTCGAGAACTATGTAGACATGATCGAGACACATCTCCGATCAATAACCAATAGCGGAACCTGGATGCTCATATTGGCTCCTACATATTCTACGAAGATCTTTATCGGTCAAACCGCATAACAACATACGTTGTTCCCTTGGTCATCGGCATGTTACTTGCAAGATTTTATCGTCGGTATCATCATAGCTAGTTCAATCTTGTTACCGGAAAGTCTCTTTACTCGTTCCGTAATGCTTGACCCGCAACTAACTCATTAGTCACATTGCTTGCAAGGCTTATAGTGATGAGCATAACCGAGAGGGCCTAGAGATACCTCTCCGAAACACAGAGTGACAAATCCTAATCTCGATCTATGCCAACCCAACAAACACCTCCGGAGACACCTGTTGAGCATTTTTATAATCACCCATTTACGTTGTGACGTTTGATAGCACACAAGGTTTTCCTCCCGTATTCGGGAGTGGCATAATCTCATAGTCTGAGGAACATGTATAAGTCATGAAGAAAGCAATAGCAATGAAACTGTAACGATCATAATGCTAAGCTAACGGATGAATCTTGTCCATCACATCATTCTTCGAATGATGTGATCCCATTCATCAAATGAAAACACATCTCTATGGTTAGGAAACATAACCATATTTGATTAACAAGTTAGTCAAGTAGAGGCATAGGACACTATGTTTTGTCTATGTATTCACACATGTACTAAGTTTCCGGTTAATACAATTCTAGCATGAATAATAAACATTTATCATGATATAAGGAAATATATATATAGCAACTTTATTATTGCCTATAGGGAATTTTTCCTTCAACGTCTCCTCCGTTCTGAAGGCATAATCTTCTAAATACGCTTTCTCTTTTTCAGCTCAGCCGACCGAAGTGGTTATTTTGTGAATGTTCACTGTTTTAGCCCTTTTCTGCCTAAAAATTTAACGGCCACAACTTTTCACTCATAACTCTGATTGAGGTGAATCCAACACCCACGTCTTCATCTCGTCGAGCCCTTTCTGTTTACATCATTTACACTATGGTTTGACATACTAGAAATGACCATTTTGCCCTTGCCCGTAAAAAGCCCCCTCCGGGAGAGAACTGTTTCCGACAATTTTTTCCGCTGTCATTCCACACTTCTCCCGGGTGTATTCTTCACCCCAGGCAAGCCACAACACCCACTTGCATGATAGCCATGCAGTAGCCATGGTTTTGAACTTGAGCATTTAATAATTGTCTGCTTGTTTTGCAACTTCTATCGTTGTTTCAGTAATGCTTATAGATCTGTGTTCACTTTCATGCTATGCTTCACATGCATCTGGTTTTCATGTGTTATTGCTAGTATTGCTTTCGTATGACATGCTTGGTAGTAATTCATGTTGGTGTTGGTTATGTTCTTTGGTGCATGACTATAGTCTGCTACCGAGTACCATTGGTATGCATGTTTCCTTTGCATCTAGCTGGTTATATGCTTACCTGGTAGTATGCTTGATATGTTCTTGCTTGGTATTTCTTGTTGATGCTAGTGGTCATGCTATGTTTCTGAGTAGTGGATGCTTGTGATCTGCATGCTAGTCAGTATTCCATGCTCATTTGGAGGAATGACTTATTGTAGTTGATATGTTAAGTAGTGATGTTGCACAGCCATGCTTATGCAGATATCATGCTCATGCATTGTAGTTGCATCATGTTATTTTCTTATGACTTGGCTTATTTCATTCAAGTTTAACTGGACTTAATTGAACTTGAACAACTATTGGCTGAGTCATGGTGCCACCATATCTAGCTGACCAATGCAACCACACTTGCCTTTATGGGAAGGTCCTAACTGGGTTTATTGTCATGCTTCTCGTCGGTGCCTCGAACGAGGGAAGGTTATGCACGGGCGCTACCTTGGCCGGGTAGAACGGCATAAGCCTTGTGTGCCCGTTGTTGTTTGGTTTTGAGCTCATGTCCCCGTTTGGGACCGTTTATGTTTTTCCACGACGGTGGCCTGATGCCTTTGGTAGGCACGGGGCCACCCATGACTTAGCCAAGTGGGGAGTTAGTTAGAGTGGCCGGGAGAGTGTCATGGCAGTAGGGCGGTTTTGTCGAAAAGCCGTTGGTCCACCCGAATGGGACTGCGAGGCCTTGGGTTCTATGGTGTGGGTATAGTGTGCTAACCTCTACAGTGTGTGTGTGTGTGTGTGTGTGTGTGTGTGTGTGTGTGTGTGTTAAATCTATCGATAGCCGCCCCCGCGGATATGGGCCCAGTTCGTGTTTGGTCACACTATGGGTCAACAGTAATAATAATGATGTGCTTAATAACAACCCCGGTTCGATGATGAGAGAAGTTGGTTGATCTTTATGTGATCGTGGGAGGATCACCGTGGTATCGAAGATACCGACTTGTTGGATATTTCTGATGTTGTGCGAGAATCATGGAGAAAGATCAAGCTCCTTGTGGTCATGTAATGATTACTTCAGTATTGTTTATACCAAGCTTGATTGGATCCTGAGATGATCGCGTGAGGTCCGAGGTTGGTAAGTGATGTGTGTGATGGTTACGAGGTAACCTGAGCAGAATAAGTGGTGCATGATAGTGTCATCATTTTGCATGCTAGTATCATCATATTCATATGCTCATGACATGCTCATATTGTTCTAGTTGTACGTTGTTCATGTTGTTCATGCAATGTTGTTCGGATGATCTTATGTTAATTCCCGCTTAACCTATAATTGCCATGCCGTTGTTTGTCTTGAATGCTTCTGGTTATTGTGAGCTTGCAAGTACATTCAATGTATTGACCAGGCGTGTCATGCCAGTTTGTAGGTCATGCCGGATTTGATTGCATGTTTGTCGTGGATTCTATGTTTGCGAGCTAGGATAAGCATTCCAACCAGAGTCCTTGCGGAGTGGAAATCATCACCATTTTCATTGTTCCGCTGCTAGAAGTTATTCCGCTGCTTCGTGTTGTTCTGCTACTGGCATAGAGCCACCGTGGCAGGCGTAGTGTCGCCATGCTGATGTAATCCCTTGTACCCAGAAAGATTGAAATAAAGAGTTGATTTGTTCTATTCTAAGCAGTGCCGTATTCCAGAAGTCTTCTCTTTGATTTTTGGACTGGAATACGGGGCATTCCGGTTTCTCTAACCTGGGGTGCCAACCCCAGCGCCTCATCCTCCTGTTCTCCTCCTCCACCATTGGCGCGTGACCGGTCAGTTCGGCAGCGTCTGCACATGCACCGAGCATGGTGGCATTGGGAGTACATGCTGCCGCTACCTTACCCCGACGTGACGCTACCGCACCACTGGCACCTTGATCTGTTGTGGATCCCGGTGCCGGTGGTTTCACGGACACAACGCGTGCACGATGAGGAGGTGCGCATGCGCCGAACGCAGCTCACGCTGGCGCAGCGGCGGATGCCTGAGTACGCCGCCGACTCTCCCAACTGGTAGGCCTGGTTTTCCTCGAACACAAGGAGCAACGGAGGCTAGGCGTCGATGTCAACCCACAGTTTCCACCTCCACTCCCGAGGGTAGAGCCGGAGGAAATGGAGGCGAGGCAAAGTACCAAGATGCCCTCGAGGAGTCCCTGCAGCACACGCTGGAGGCTAGCCGGCTCGAGGAGGATGCCCACATTGCCTTGTCGGCGGCGGGGGACTCCGTCCACACCCCGCTCTTCGTCCCGCCTCCACCACCAGCACCACCCATCATCAAGCCCAAGCCGGGTCCGGAGCCGACGCGGAAGCGCTCCCTGCATCCACCCACTTGGCCGGAGGAGGCTGATTCATCTCCAACATATCTATAATTTATGAAGTTTTCATGCTAATATATTATCATTCTTGGATGTTTTACGATCATTTTATAGCAACTTTATATCATTTTTTGGGACTAACCTATTGACCGAGTGTCCAGTGCCAGTTGCTGTTTTTTGCTTATTTTTTACATCAAAGGAAATCAATATCAAACGGAGTCCAAACACCGCGTAACTTTTTGGAGATTTTTTCTAGACAAGAAGGAACCCAATGGGCCTGAGCTGCACCTCGAGGGTGCCCCGAGGGGGCACAACCCACCAGGGCATTCTAGGGCCCCCTGGCGTGCCCAGGTGGGTTGTGCCCACCTCGGTGGCCTCCCGCACCCCCTCTTTGTACTATAAATTCCCAAATATTCCGAAACCCTTCAGGGTAGCCCTAGATCAGAAGTTCCGCCGCCACAAGGCCTCTGTATCCACGTGATCCAATCTAGACCCCGTTCCAGCACCCTGCCGGAGGGGGGAATCATCACCGGTGGCCATCTTCATCATCCTGGCAGCCACCACGATGAGGAGGGAGTAGTCCACCCTCGGGGTTGAGGGTTTGTACCAGTAGCTATGTGTTTGATCCCTCTCTCTCTCGTGATCTATATCATGGGCTTTGTTAATATAGTCAGATCACATGATGTTTCTCCCCTCTATACTCTTGTTATGATGAACTGAATCTTTACCTTTCAAAGTTTTGACTTGTCGGATTGAATATTCAAAGATGAGAACACATGATATATGTCTTGCAATATGAATACTTGAGGTGACCATGAGGTATCTTATTGATTCACTTGATATGTGTTATGGCATTCAACTCGCGGATTCCTGCGGTGATATTGGGGTAATCTATGCATAGGGGTTGATGCACGTTTTTCTCCGACGGAAACTTTGAGGTCTCTTTATTGTTCTTTGTGTGGATTGAGTATTATGAATATGAATTTGCTTTGGTGTTATTGTAGTACGAACTCTAGGATAGATCGAACGGAAAAAATAGCTTTGTGTTATTTTATTACGAACTCTTGAATAGATTGAACGGAAAGAATAGCTTTGAGGTGGTTTCGTGACCTACAAACAACTCCTATCTTTTGTTCTCCGCTAATAGGAACTCGGGAGTGAATCTTTATTGCACTTTGAGAGATAATCATATGATCCAACAATGTTAGCATTGTTGAGAGGTTGCACTAGCGAAAGTACAGACCCTAGGCCTCATTTTTAAGCATTGCAACACCATTTTTGTGCCCGTTTACTATTTGCTACCTTGCTATTTTTATTTATTCATATTATAAAAATATATTTCTACCATCCATATTACACTTTTATCACCATCTCTTCATCGAACCAATGCACCTATACAATTTGCCATTGTATTGGGTGTGTTGGGGACACAAGGGATTTCTAGTATTTAGTTGCAGGGTCGTTTGAGAGAGATGATAACCCACAAGTATAGGGGATCGCAACAGTTTTCGAGGGTAGAGTATTCAACCCAAATTTATTGATTCGACACAAGGGGAGCCAAAGAATATTCTCAAGTATTAGCAGTTGAGTTGTCAATTCAACCACACCTGGATAACTTAGTATTTGCAGCAAAGTATTTAGTAGCAAAGTAGTATGACAGTAATGGTAATAGTGGCAAAAGTAACGATGGCAATTATATAGTAATTGTAACAGTAGCAACGGTAATGAAAATAAGCAAAGCACAATATGTGAAAGGCTCGTAGGCATTGGAATAGTCATGGATAATTATGTCGGATGCGATTCCTCATGTAATAGTTATAACATAGGGTGACACAGAACTACCTCCAGTTCATCAATGTAATGTAGGCATGTATTCTGAATATAGTCATACGTGCTTACGGAAAACAACATGCATGACATCTTTTGTCCTACTCTCCCGTGGCAGCGGGGTCCTAGTGGAAACTAAGGGATATTAAGGCCTCCTATTAATAGAGTACCGGACCAAAGCATTAACACATAGTAAATACATGAACTCCTCAAACTATGGTCATCACCGAGAACTATCCCGATTATTATCACTTCGGGGTTGTCGGATCATAACACATAATAGGTGACTATAGACTTGCAAGATAGGATCAAGAACTCACATATATTCATGAAAACATAATAGGTACAGATCTGAAATCATGGCACTCGGGCCCTAGTGACAAGCATTAAGCATAGCAAAGTCATAGTAACATCAATCTCAGAACATAGTGGATACTAGGGATCAAACCCTAACAAAACTAACTTGATTACATGGTAAATCTCATCCAACCCATCACCGTCCAGCAAGCCTACGATGGAATTACTCATGCACGGCGGTGAGCATCATGAAATTGGTGATGGAGGATGGTTGATGATGACGACAGCGACGAATCCCCCTCTCCGGAGCCTCAAACAGACTCCAGGGGGCCCACGAGTCTCTCTGATTTTGTAAATCAGTATCGTAAAACGTGATGAAACTTTCTCTCTGATTTTTTTCTCCGCGAAACCAAATATATAGAGTTGGAGTTGAGGTCGGTGGACATCCAGGGGGCCCACGAGGCAGGGACGCGTGCCCAGGGGGAGGGGGCGCGCCCCCCACCCTCGTGGACAGGGTGTGGGCCCCCTGGCCTTGATTCTTTTGCCAGTATTTTTTATATTTTCCAAAAGCTATCTCCGTGGATTTTCAGGTCATTCCGAGAACTTTTGTTTTCTGCAGAAAAATAACACCATGGCAGTTCTGCTGAAAACAGCGTCAGACCGGGTTAGTTTCATTCAAATCATGCAAGTTAGAGTCCAAAACAAGGGCAAAAGTGTTTGGAAAAGTAGATACACTGGAGACGTATCAACTCCCCCAAGCTTAAACCTTTGCTTGTCCTCAAGAAATTCAGTTGATAAACTGAAAGTGATAAAGAAAAAATTTTACGAACTCTGTTTGCTCTTCTTGTTGTAAATATGTAAAGCCAGCATTCAAGTTTTCAGCAGAGATTATGAACTAACCATATTCACAATAACACTTAGGTCTCATGTTTACTCATATCAATGGCATAATCAGCTAGCGAGCAATAATAATAAATCTCGGATGACAACACTTTCTCAAAACAATCATAATATGATATAACAAGATGGTATCTCGCTAGCCCTTTCTGAGACCGCAAAACATAAATGAAGAGCACCTTTAAAGATCAAGGACTGACTAAATATTGTAATTCATGGTAAAAGAGATCCAGCCAAGTCATACCCAATATGAACTAATAGTAATGAATGCAAATGACAGTGTGCTCTCCAGTGGGTGCTTTTTAATAAGAAGGATGATGACTCAACATAAAAGTAAATAGATAAGCCCTTCGCAGAGGGATGCAGAGATTTGTAGAGGTGCCAGAGCTCGATTTTAAAATAGAGATGAATAACATTTTGAGCGGTATACTTTCACTATCAACGCAACAACTATGAGATCTCGATATCTTCCATGCTACATACATGATAGGCAGTTCCCAAACAGAATGGTAAAGTTTATACTCCCCAACCACCAACAAGCATCAATCCATGGCTTGCTCGAAACAACGAGTGCCTCCAACTAGCAACAGACCTGGGGGAGTTTTGTTTAATCATTTTGATTTGATTTGATCTTTTTGATCATGGGACTGGGCATCCCGGTTACCAGCCATTTTCTCGTGAATGAGGAGCAGAGTCAAAATAACCCACCTATCATGGAAGATATAGACAGCCCTAGTTGATACATGAGCTGCTCGAGCATACAAAACAGAATTTCATTTGAAGGTTTGGAGTTTGGCACATACAAATTTACTTGGAACGGCAGGTAAATACCGCATATAGGAAGGTATGGTGGACTCATATGGAATAACTTTGAGCTTTATGGAGTTTGGATGCACAAGCAGTATTCCCGCTTAGTACAGGTGAAGGCTAGCAAAAGACTGGGAAGCGACCAATTGAGAGAGCGACAACAGTCATGAACATGCATTAAAATTAATCAACACTGAGTGCAAGTATGAGTAGGATATAATCCACCATGAACATAAATATCGTGAAGGCTATGTTGATTTGTTTCAACTACATGCGTGAACATGTGCCAAGTCAAGTCACTCAAATCATTCAAAGGAGGATACCACCCTATCATACCACATCACAACCATTTTAATAGCATGTTGGCACACAAGGTAAATCATTCTAAGCTCCTAGCTACTTAAGCATGGCATAAGAAACTATAATCTCTAATTGTCATTGCAAACATGTTTATTCATAATATGCTGAATCAGGAACGATGAACTCATCATATTTATAAAAGCAAGAGAGGTCAAGTTCATACCAGCTTCTCTCATCTCAATCAGTCCATCATATATCGTCATTATTGCTTTTCACTTGCACAACCAAATGATGAGAATAATAATAATAGTACACGTGCATTGGACTAAGATGGAATCTGCAAGCATTCAAATCTAGGGAGGAGACAAGGTAATATGGGTTGTTGGTTAAATCAACAATCATGCATATAAGAGCCACTAAGCATTTTCATTATGGTCTTCTCCTCTCAACCCCCAAAGGAAAGAAAAGAAATAAAACTATTTACACGGGAAAGCTCCCAACAAGAGTAAAATAAGAACGAGAAATCTTTTTGGGTTTTCTTTTAATACTACTACAAGCATGGAAATTAAACTTACAAGAAGAAAGCTAGAAAAAGAAATTAAACTAGCATGGATAGTACAATGAAAAAGTATGAACACCGACAACTAGAATGAGTGTGTGAACATGAATGTAATGTCGGTGAGAAATATGTACTCCCCCAAGCTTAGGCTTTTGGCCTAAGTTGGTCTATTCCCAAGGATCGCGGCTACTCTCCCCGGTGTACTGAGGAGTGTTATCTAGATACCAATGGTTGGCGATCTCCTCCTGATCCCACTGATAACATGATGGACGATAAGGGTCCAGTGGTGGTTCCGGCTCATGCGCTGGAGCGGATGTCTAGCCGCAATGCGCGTACACAGCCTTTGGCAAGACGAGGTAATGGCATGTAGTTAAATCAAACAAAGAAGGCGCAGGCAAGATAATAGTCTCATTGTGTTTCTTATTAAATCTCAGGTATACAGGAGCATTTTATCATCATTGTCAATAATAAACTCATGCGCTACCATGCTCCTGTAATCTAAAAAGGAAAGAGGCAGCAGTGTCTCCTCTTTCTCATCATGCCTAATAGGTATCTCAAAACGTTTAGCAAGGTGTGCAGCATAGATACCTCCAAAGATGGGGCCCTTTGTACGGTTTAGACTTAACCGTTTAGCAATAACGACACCCATACTAAAAGTGTTATCACAAAATAAGGCATGGAACAGAATAATAATACCAGGAACACTAAGGTTTCCACAGTTTCCGCGACCAATTAAGCATCGACTAGCAAATATGGCAAAGTAGCGTAAAACAGGAAAATGTATGCTAGTTATTCTCGCATCAGAAACCTTCCTCGATTCCCCTATAGTAATAGTGTCAATAAAACCATCCACATCTTTACGATGTGGTTCATCTAGGCTACCATCAAACGGTATTCTACAAACCACGCAAAAATTACGTAATGACATTTCCTTAGCCTCATCATATAATTGAAAAGCTACTGAAGGTGGTGAATTCTTAGGATAATAGTAAAAGTTTTGCACAAAAGTATTGGTGAGTAAGAGATACTGTTCGATACGGTCGTGGAGAAATTCGGTGAGGCCCGCATTATCAGCCAAAGAATAAAAGTCTTCATAAATCCCGGCTGCTCTCAAGAAATTATCACAAGGCCACTCACATGGCTTTACTTCCGCTACGCGAGGAAGATTATACTTGGCCTTTTCTTTCTCCTTAGCTTGTTTATCCTTGAAGATTTGGCTAGAGGAGCCCCTCAAGAACAACCTCTTCATATTTTTCTGATTTTTTTTTGAGAATTTTTAGTAACTCAAAATAAAAGTGAATCAAACTAAACAAGGTTGATAGCAACTACTCCCATAAGTGCCTAGAGATTATATCATGCATTAGAATTACTTGGGACCTCGTAGATTTGACATGCAAGCTCAAGAACAGGGTCACCTAGGCAGCAAAAATTTGCAATGAATAAAGTACTAGAACAAAAACTAATTGGACCATTGGAGGAGTCACATACCAAAGAACAATCTCCCAAAGCAGTTTTGTGAATGGAGATTTGACCAAGGAGATCAAAATCGCAGCAAAATGAGCTAGAACTCATGCTCGAGCTAGATGGGGATTTTTTGGGAGGAAGATGGAGTGTGTGGGTGCAGGAATAAGTGGAGGGGGGCCACCGTGGGCCCATGAGGAAGGGGGCACACCCAGTAAGAGTGGGCGCGCCCTGGACCCTCGTGGCCAGGTGCTTGCCCCCCTGCTGTGTTCTTGGTGCCTAAAATCCTCAAATATTCCATAGAAAAATCATACTAAATTTGTAGGGCATTTGGAGAAATTTTATTTTTGGGATATTTTTTATTGCAAAGATAATTTAGAAAACAGACAGATAATACTATTTTGCTTTATTTATTCTAAATAACAGAAAGTAAAAGTAGGGTACAGAAGGTTGTGCCTTCTAGTTTCATCCATCTCATGATCATCAAAAGGAATCCACTAACAAGGTTGATCAAGTCTTGTTAACAAACTCATTCCGAATAACATGGAACCGGAGAAATTTCGAATAACACTAGGTTACCTCAACGGGGATATGAACATCCCCAATAATAAGAATATCATATATTTTTCTTGACAGTAGGAAGAGGAAATTCAAAACCTCCAATAATGATAGTTGGAATTTTTCCAATAGAATTGATGCTAGGAACTTGAGGTTGTTTCCTCGGAAAGTGTACTATATGCTCATTACCGTTAACATGAAAAGTGACATTGCCTTTGTTGCAATCAATAACAGCCCTTGCAGTATTCAGAAAAGGTCTACCAAGGATAATCGACATACTATCGTCCTCGAGAATATCAAGAATAACAAAGTCCATTAAGATAGTAACGTTTGCAACCACAACAGGCACATCCTCACAAATACCGACAGGTATAGCAGTTGATTTATCAGCCATTTGCAAAGATATTTCAGTAGGTGTCAACTTGTTCAATTCAAGCCTATGATATAAAGAGAGAGGCATAAGACTAACACTGGCTCCAAGATCACATAAAGCAGTTTTAACATAGTTTATTTTAATGGAGCATGGTATAGTTGGTACTCCTGGATCTCCAAGTTTCTTAGGTATTCCACCCTTAAAAGTATAATTAGCAAGCATGGTGGAAATTTCAACTTCCGGTATCTTTCTTTTATTTTTAATGATATCGTTCATGTATTTAGCATAAGGATTTACTTTTAGCATATCAGTTAAGCGCATACGTAAGAAGATAGGTCTAATCATTTCAACAAAGTGCTCAAAATCCTCATCATCCTTTTTCTTGGATGGCTTAGGAGGAAAAGGCATAGGTTTCTGAACCCATGGTTCTCTTTCTTTACCGTGCTTCCTAGCAACAAAGTCTCTCTTATCATAACGTTGATTCTTTGATTGTGGGTTATCAAGATCAACAGCAAGTTCAATCTCTACTTCATTATTATTGCTAGGTTGAGCATCAACATGAACATTATCATTAACATTATCGCTAGGTTCATATGTTCATCACCAGATTGTGTTTCAGCATCGAAAATAGAAATATCATTGGGATTCTCAGGTGTGTCTACAAAAGGTTCACTAGAAGCATGCAAAGTGCTATCATTTTTATTTTTCTTCTTTTTAGAAGGACTAGGTGCATCTAAATTATTTCTCTGAGAATCCTACTCGATTCTCCTAGGGTGGCCTTCAGGATACAAAGGTTCCTGAGTCATTCTACCAGTTCTAGTAGCCACTCTAACAGCAAAATCATGTTTATTATTCAATTCATCGAGCAAATCACTTTCAGCCTTAAGTACTTGTTCTGCTTGAATGGTAACCATAGAAGCATATTTACTAATGAGTTTAAGTTCACCTTTAACTCTAGCCATATAATCACTCAAGCGTCCAATCATGAAAGCATTATTCTTTAATTCTCTACCAACATAAGCATTAAAACTTTCTTGTCTAGCCATAAAGTCATCAAATTCATCCAAACATTGGCTAGGAAATTTAGTAGACGTGATTTCAACCTTATCATATCTATAGAGAGAATTTACCTTTACTACCTGTGTCGGGTTATCAAGACAATGTGTTTCTTCAACAGGCGGTATATTAAGACCATGTATTTCTTCAATAGGAGGTAAATTCTTAACATCTTTAGCTTTAATACCTTTTTATTTCATTGATTTCTTTGCCTCTTACATATCTTCAGGACTGAGAAATAGAACACCCCTCTTCTTCGGAGTTGGTTTAGGAATAGGCTTAGGAGTTGGCTCAATTGGCTCAGGAATTGGTTCAGGAATTGGCTCAGGAAGAGTCCAATTATTTTCATTAGTCAACATATTATTCAACAGCAACTCAGCTTGGTCGACTGTTCTTTCCCTGAAAACACAACCAGCACAACTCCCCTCGTAGTTGAGGGAAAAATCTTAGTTCTTTCGTCTTTCAAGTTCCTCATAGTGATCAGCAGATATAAATCCCAAGTGACTCACAGAATAGAGCTATGCTCCCTGGCAACGGTGCCAGAAAATAGTCTTGATAACCCACAAGTATAGGGGATCGCAACAGTTTTCGAGGGTAGAGTATTCAACCCAAATTTATTGATTCGTCACAAGGGGAGCGAAAGAATATTCTCAAGTATAAGCAGTTGAGTTGTCAATTCAACCACACCTGGATAACTTAGTATCTGCAACAAAGTATTTAGTAGCAAAGTAGTATGATAGTAATGGTAACAGTGGCAAAAGTAACGATGGCAGTTTTATAGTAATTGTAACAGTAGCAACAGTAAAGTAAATAAGCAAAGCACAATATGTGACAATCTCGTAGGCATTGGATCAGCGATGGATAATTATGTCGGATGTGATTCCTCATGTAATAGTTATAACATAGGGTGGCATAGAACTAGCTCCAGTTCATCAATGTAATGTAGGCATGTATTCCGAATATAGTCATACGTGCTTATGGAAAAGAACTCGCATGACATCTTTTGTCCTACCCTCCCGTGGCAGCAGGGTCCTAGTGGAAACTAAGGGATATTAAGGCCTCCTTTTAATAGAGTACCGGACCAAAGCATTAACACATAGTGAATACATGAACTCCTCAAACTACGGTCATCACCGAGAAGTAACCCGATTATTGTCACTTCGGGGTTCTTGGATCATACCACATAATAGGTGACTATAGACTTGCAACATAGGATCAAGAACTCACATATATTCATGAAAACATAATAGGTTCAGATCTGAAATCAAGGCACTCGGGCCCTAGTGACAAGCATTAAGCATAGCAAAGTCATAGCAACATCAATCTCATAACATAGTGGATACTAGGGATTAAACCCTAACAAAACTAACTTGATTACATGGTAAATCTCATCCAACCCATCACCGTCCAGCAAGCCTACGATGGAATTACTCACGCACAGCGGTGAGCATCATGAAATTGGTGATGGAGGATGGTTAATGATGATGATGGCGACGAATCCCCCTCGAACGGACTCCAGATCAGCCCTCCCGAGAGAGATTAGGGCTTGATGGCTGCTCTGTGTCGTAAAACGCGATGAACCTTTCTCTCTGATTTTTTTCTTCGCGAAACCAAATATATAGAGTTGGAGTTGAGGTCGATGGACATCCAGGGGGCCCACGAGGCAGGGGGTGCACCCAGCGGGAGGGGGCGTGCCCTCCACCCTCGTGGACAGGGTGTGGGCCCCCTGGCCTTGATTCTTTCGCCAATATTTTTTATATTTTCCAAAAGTTATCTCCGTGGATTTTCATGTCATTCCGAGAACTTTTGTTTTCTCCACAAAAATAACACCATGGCAATTCTGCTAAAAACAACGTTAGTCCGGGTTAGTTTCATTCAAATAATGCAAGTTAGAGTCCAAAACAAGGGAAAAAGTGTTTGGAAAAGTAGATACATTGGAGACGTATCAAGAGACCATCTTCATCCTAGACCTCTCACGGATTGATAAACCTTAGGTCATCCACTTGAGGGAAAATTGCTATTGTCCTACAAAATTCTGTGCTTGGAGGCCCAACACGTGTCTACAAGAATAAAGTTGCGTAGTAAACATCAAGCCCTTTTCTGGCGCCGTTGCCGGGGAGGTGAGTGCTTGAAGGTATATTTTTAGATCTTGCAATTGAATATTGTAGTTTCTTGTTGTATCACTAGTTTGGTTTATAAAAGAAAACTACAAAAAATGGAATTGAGGTTGCATCATATTATTGATCATCTTTATAATATATTTCTTGAAAATGATGGTTCAGAAAATTGTGCTCAATTGATAGAAGAAGAATTTAATAAAATGATTGGCATGAATGATGACCATGATTGCAATGTTGTTAGTATGAATTCTTTGAATATCCAAAATGCTAATGATGAGTGCACTAGCCATGATAATGATGTCTCCTATAAGAATGTCAGTTTTTGCGGAGTAAACTGGGAGTGCACACACACCAAAAAGGGAAGATAGATTTTGCAAGAGGCATAAGTATTTAGTTTAACAGAGGCTAGATGTTTGTGCTAAAAATTTAAATTTTCTTAGCCATCCTTGTGAACTTTGCAATGAACGTGTTCATTTAAATACCTAATGCAAATTGTTTCATGATCGAATCGTGTCCAAAAATTGTGATGACTTGATTTCCCTTGCGCATCATAATGAACTTAGTTTACTTCTGGGCTATGAAGAAATTACTCCTATAACTAAGGATATTCCAGAATTTTCCCTTGAGAAAGTTCTTGATTTTGATCTAGAGGAAATTTATATGTTTTGTGCGGTAAATTGCATTGAGAATCCTTATATTGCCAACTATCTAAAGAAAAGAAAACAAATAGAGCGTGAATATAGTACTAATGAAAGGGAAAATATTTCCCAATACCCTCCTAGTGTTTATGATGAATCAGGTAACGAGGAGGAGCTTCCTATCCAATCAATCTCTTCAACAAGATGCTTCGAAAAAATGATTAAACCCACACGTGAGGTGGTGAAGAAGAAAAATAAGAGAAGAAAAAGTAGAGGTAAAAAGGTAACTCTCCCAAGTAATATTGCTCCTATCACCATTATGCCTCATGAAAGTGAATGAAATATGTTGATGGAGGATGATGATATTGAGTATGATATTGTGATGCCTACTACTTGTTGTGATGATTATGATTGGGAAGACAATGATGTCTCTTAGGACCTTGAAGATCTTTTTGGCACTTGCTTGGAAGAATATGATAATAATGTTTGCTATACCGTGCCATTGGTGCCATTCATGCTATTGATAAGAATGATTATAATGGTATGCAAAACCACAAGCTTGGGGATGCTATGTTTGATGAGTATGACATGTTTGAAGATTTATTTGCTGGAAATAATGCTTGTCCTAAGCTTGGGGATGCTTTGCTTAATGATTATGATCCTTTGTTTCTTCTACTTTCGACAAGAAAATTTATTATGATGATAGCATGCCTCCTATTTATGATGATTACATTGATGAAAGTGGGTTTGGAAGAGTGTCAACTCTAGGTAGTAATGATACCACTATTTTGAAGGGTGTTGAATCTTATTACAATATTGATGAAAGTGGATTTGGAGAGGTCATGACTTTATTTAGTGATACATCCACTATTTTGGAAGAGGTTTCAATTGACTATGACAATAAAGTTGCTATCTATGATGATTATTATGATGAGAAGTATGCCATAAAGAGTAATAAATCTTCTATGCTTGTGCATCATGAAAAGAGTGATGTATGTGATAGTTATATTATTGAAACCATTCATGACGCCTCTGAAAATTATTATGAGAGAGGAACTTGTGCTCTCACATATCTCAATAATATCAAATTTCTTCTCTATGTGTTGATTGTTTTGAAGTTGCACTTGTTTTGCCTTCCTATGCTAGTTGATTCTTGGTCCCATAAGTTGTTTGCTCACAAAACCCCTATGCATAAGAAGTGGGTTAGAATTAAATATGCTCTTGTTATGTTTCAATTCATATTTTTTAAGCGAGCATCATTGAAATCATCATGCCTAGCTAAAAGGCATTAAAGAAAAGCGCTTGTTGGGAGACAACCCAACACTTTTACCTACTGTTTTTGTGTGTTCACATGATTATGCTACTGTATTAATCATATTTTATTGCTTTTGTTTCAATAAAGTGACAAGTAAAGCCTTTGGGATCATGTTGGGTGATAGTTGATTTGATCTTGCTGAAAAATGGAAACTCTTGCGCTCACGAAAATAGCTCTCATTTTTAACAGAAGGGTGATTTTGAGTTGATTCTTTTTGCATAAGATTAATATACAAATTGCTCACGTGGTCCAACTTTTTTCATAATTTCTGAAGTAGCATAAGTATGGTTTGAGTACACATTACTACAGACTGTTCTGTTTTTCACAGATTCTGTTTTCAATGCATAGTTTGCTTGTTCCCTTGTTTCTATGGCTTATATTGCTCCTTATAAATTGTGGAAATGATATGATACAGTAGGAATTGTGTGGAAACAACTATGAATCTTGTCTTTGACAGTACCAAGAGTGAAATGGTTTGCTCTTTATCATACTAACCTATCTCACAAGGTCCCGTTAAGTTTTGTGTGAGTGAAGTTTTCAAGTTTTCGGTGAGATGTCGATATGAGGAGAATAAGGAGTGACAAGACCCTAAGCTTGGGGATTGCCAAGGCACCCCCAAGGTAATATTCAAGGAAGATCCAAGGAACTAAGCTTGGGGAAAAAGACACATCCGTGACATTTTGGGCCGAACGAAATTTTTTCTGTCATACTTATGACACTTATATGAAGATAATTGTGACAAAACCTAGTATCATCATGGATGTGGTGGGCTCCTACTTCTATGACAAAAAATCATGACAGAAAATGGGCTTTTCATCCTAGGTGGGCTGGAGAAGCAGCTGCATGACATTCTTTGGGTCGTCCATGACGGAAAAAACCGTGGTAGAAGCGAGGGCGAGGAAAATTTCAGGGAGTTTCCGGTAATGGTGGGTGGTCGGGGGCCGAGCGATGCGCGTTTCTCTCGTACACGTACGCGCATGTGTGCGAGGCGTTGGCTCTAACGGAACCTGAGCGAGGCGTTGGGCTCTAACTAAACCCGAGCGACTGCACAGCAGGCTACGCATTACTGAACCCGAGCGATCGATCGATGGTTGTTAACTGAACCAGATCAAGCGATTCCTTCACTACTGCTGCTAACTGAAGTCGATCGATGCTGCCTCTCGATGAACAGTGAGCGTTGCGGGGGGGGTTGGATGAATAGTGAGCAGTGGGGGTGGATGAACAGGACCCCGTGGCGTTGCCTCTGGATGAACAGGACCCCGATCGATCGAGCCGGTTGGGGCTGGATGAACAGGACCCCGTGGAGGGCTGGATGAATAGGACGACCCCGTGGAGGGCTGGATGAACAGTAGATGGTGGAGGGGTGGATGAACAGTAGCCCGTGCATGGGTGGTTGAACAGGAGCCCGTGGAGGGGTGGTTGAACAGTAGCCGGTGGAGTAGCGCGCGATGGAGGCTGGATGAACAGGAGCCCATGGAGGTTGGAGGAGGTCGACGGTGGATGAATAGTAGCCCGTGAGGCTGGAGGAGGTCAATGGTGGAGATGAACAGTATCCCGTGGGGTCCCGTTTTGCAGTACGCCACACCCCTCCCAATGAACAGACCCCTGCTTTGACCGTGAAGGCCCAACACAAGTCCGTTTTGGTCCGTTTGGCGGCACGCCACACCCTCCCGATCAATAGGACCCCTGTTTGACCGTAGGAGGTCCGCTTCTCCGTTTTTGCGGACGCGCACCCTCTCGGCGAACAGGATCCCGTTTCGAATGTGGCCGGTCGAACACATGGTCGTTTCCTTCGTTCTGCGGTACGCCAGGCCCCGTTTCCATCGCCTATTCCGTCCAAGCCCTCCCGATGAACACGACGACGCATTCCGTTCTGACCCAGCCGGTTGGCTCCCCATGAACACGACGACAACGATGTTTCTCCGTTCCGACCCAGCCATGTACACGAGCCCTGTCCGTATGTACGCACGAGTAGGCGTTCGAGACCCCACCTGTATGTACACATACGTGGCTGTATTTTCTTTCTTGCACACTGGCCGCTGTACGTACGTGTACATGCTACGTGCGCGCCTCTACTACGACACGTGCGCATCTGTACATCCACCAGTATGTACGTACACGTTCGTGACCAGAATGAAAATGCTACATACGCTTCGACCAGGTGGGTCCTGACTGTCAGGCACTTCCTTGCGTGTGAAGATGTAGCTGGTGGGTCCCAGCAGTCAAGGGGGCGAATCGTTTTTTCTTTTGCCCGGACGCACTTCCTTTGCGTGAGAAGATGTAGCTGGCGGGTCCCAACAGTCAGGGGGAAATGTTTTTTTCGCGAAATACGGTGGCCCATCCTGTGGTCCCCGCTGTCAGGTGGAGGAATAATTATTTTGCGCGTAATAAGGAGGCACTTCCTTGCTGCGGCCGTGGACCCAGCTATCAGCCTCTCCACATACAGTCCACGTCCGATGGAAGCGGTTCCTTGACCACTCCGCGCTGAGAGCACTAGGGCGGTGGACGACGGCGAGTCCTAGGAAGGGGACGACGCGGAGCCGGGGAAGACGCGGCAATGGATGCCCACGCGTAGACGAGTATGAGGGTTCAATCGTTCGGCTGCGGTGTGAGGCTGTTGTCGCCAAAGAATAACAGGGGGTGTGGGTGAGTAGATGGATGGCTTGGCCAGCAGTGGGAGTAGTAGGGGGCGGTGAGGCCTCCGCGGCATCACAGCCGACCACAGGAGGCAGGAGCATGCGGCACGACCGGCGCTGCTTTGGGCGGCTGGAGCAAGAAGACCAGAGGTTGAAGAAACACTACGACTGTTGGATGGACATCGTACGGTCACTGGAGCTAGAATCATTCATATTGACTAAGTTGACAAAGCCCTCCGTCCCCATCAACTTAGTAGGCCCACAAGTCAGCCTCCCAGCAAGGTGGGTCCCAGCTAGCAGGGGGTATTCATTTTTTTGTGCGTAATAAGGAGGCACTTTCGGTGGGTCCGAGCTGACAGCGGGTGGAAAGTTTTTTCGCAAAATACGATGGCCCGTCCGGTGGGTCCTAATAGTCAGGGGGGAAACGATTTTTTTCATGAAATACGGTGGCCCGTCCGGTGGGTCCTTGCTGTCAAGTGGAGGAATCATTATTTTGCGTGTAATAAGGAGGCACTTCCTTGCGGCTGTCGTGGACCCAGCTGTCAGCCTCTCCACGTACAGTACTCTTCCGATGGAAGTCAGTCGTTGACCACATTGACCATGCCGCGCCGAGAGCACCACGGCGGTGGACGACGACGAGGCCTAGGAAGGGGACGATGCAGAGCCGGGAAGACGCGGCAGTGGATGCCCTCGCGGAGAGAAGTACAAGGGTTCACTGGTTTGGCTGCGGTGTGAGACTGCCGTCGCCGCATAATAACAGGGGGAGTGGGTGAGTGGAGGGCTGGCCTGGCCAGCAGTGGGAGTAGTATGGGGGCGGTGAGGCCTCCGCGGTAGCATAGCCGGCCATGGGAGGCAGGAGCATGCGGCACGACCGATGCTGCTTTGGGCGGCTGGAGCAAGAAGGCTAGAGGTTGAAGAAGCATTACGGCCGTTGGGTGGACACTGTACGGTCACTGAAGCTAGAATCGTTTATATTGACTAAGTTGACAAAGCCATTGGTACGCGCCAACTTAGTAAGCCCACAGGTCAGCCTCCGAAACGGTGCGCCCAAGATGTCAGGGGAGGAATCATTTTTTGGGCAGCCGAAGCTAAGAATATCCGAGATTGAAGAAGAAGCACGACATCCGTTGGATAGACATCCAACGGCCACTGCTGCTAGAACCGTGTGTTGACTATAATAAGTTGACAAAGCCTTGCATACGCGTCAACTTATTTTTTTTAGGGGACGCATCAACTTAGTAGGCCCACAAGTGTGTGACAGAGAACTTATAGCCCATTTGCGATTTGTAAGAATGTACAACCCATTTTTGAATTCTAATGGAATTTACTACAGCCCATTTACAGTTTGTTAAAAGTACATCCCATTTTCTAGCTAGGACAACAATTAATAATTTCAACCAACCGTTGAAGACAGAATTCAATAAAATTTCCCACATTTTGATGGGATCCGAAATATTTTTATCCTGAAATTTCTAGTTAGATTAAATATAAATTTGTATTACGTAAAATTCCAACAAAACATTGCGCGCGCAACAATGAAAATTTATGATTTTCAAAATCCATAAATAATATTTTATAAACTAATTTGGCGTTTCGTGCATTTTTTTATAGTTACTGCCCAGTTTTTATAATTACATCCCATTTATTATTTTTAAAGCCCATTTTCCTGTTAAGCCTAATGCATCCCTCCTAGGAAAGATTTGCACCAATGGGCGGAGAATAACAAGTTGACCTTGCCGGGTATTCCTCAAAAACGATAGCTGGGCTCGCCATTTTCATCTTGAAAAATTAATATCCGGGTTGGATATCGCTTTGGGCTAGACGGGCCACAGCCCGCCTAGATTAATACCTCGCTCTCCTCTGAACAACAACGAAATCATCGCCAAGAAAAACTCTGCAGTGCTCACACCTCAAAAACACAAATACTGCTCGATCGAGCTGCTTGGTCCCAGCTGTCGGCCGCACCTTTTGTAATTCTCTCATTTATATTGACTACATAGGTTGACAATGGTGTGGGACCGTGATGTCAGGAAATCAGGAGGAAGCAAAAAAAAATATAGTTGTACATAATAAGGAGGCACTTGCGTACGTACAGCTATGGCCCTAGTGGGTCCCTAGTGTCATCCAGTCAAAATAAAGTCATCTCCTGAATCCGCATGTTCGTTGACGATGTTAACAATGCTCGGCGCCATGGCGAGCGCAACAACTCGAAGGACGACGGAGAGGGCATCGCGGGCCCTACGGATGGTCTGATACAGCGCCCGCTGCTCATTTAGGAAGCCAGGATCATCAGACACCTATGAGCACCTTCGAGAAACTGAGACGGCATGAAACGGTAAGGCCGCGCTTGGGAGCTCTGCTTTATTTCAATCCTGTATTAACATACAAGTGTAATTCACTCGTCATAGGAAACAACGCGTAAAATACAGGCGTAATGAAACCAAGGGCCCGAGGTTTGTAAGTAAAACTAGTGGGTTACGCGTGTAATTTGAGAGACCAGTGTATATTTTACGAGCACTGCTATATGGACGACATTATCAGACGATACATGCACGACGTGCGTATCATGCCATCCATGGGCAAGGCTGAAACAGTAGCTAACGGGTGGATTAGCAATCGTCCGAGTGTCGTTCAGTGTTTCTATCGTGTGTGAAGTACTTCCGATATTTTACAAGTCGAAATCGACCAACCAAGCGCTTCATCCGAGACCATCTGATTTTATTTACAAGCGTCAGTTTTACAAGCGGTTTTGGTTGGAAAACGACGATCCAATCACGGCCTAATATCATGAGTTGGTCGGAAGATCATATGGTTTCACGTCTAACCTATCCGACATGTCGTATAGGCTATGAATGAAGCACAAGACGATGAACTTCTTAAGCACAGAAACAACAGAAGAGGATGATCTTCTTGACATGAAAATCACTGGCATTAGATCGACATGCAAAACAATACAAAGCATTATTCTCAGGA
Source organism: Aegilops speltoides (assembly GCA_021437245.1). NCBI lineage: Eukaryota > Viridiplantae > Streptophyta > Magnoliopsida > Poales > Poaceae > Aegilops > Aegilops speltoides. The sequence goes on from CM038143.1 coordinate 39,996,502, forward strand.
GGCACGGTGAACAGCTCGTGGTGCCGCATGCCACAACATTCTAAGCTCAACTTTGCAATCAAACACAAGGCCTGGCATTACATAGACAATATTCAGAACAAACTCTTAACACAGGAATATCTCAGTAGAGTAACTATTTACTTCTAAACTGAACACAGGAATAGGAAAAAACAATCGACGCTGCTCATAGCAAGGGCATCCCACTCAAAAATAGCAAATGCATGTCTTCTGGCTAACATCAATGAGCAAATTTTGACAAGGTTTTCCAATTCCAATATATTAAACTAACATCTTCTTGCTAACATCAATGATTAAACTTTGACAAGCTTTTCCCATTCAAAATATGTAATGCCTATGATCGTGGAGTTTTGTCGTAGCTTCTTGTACTTGTTTGGGCACTTTTTGCCCAGTGCACTCCACATGTTGTAGAATTGCCAATGCTCTCTGCAGACTAGTCATGTCACCAGCATCTAATAATACTCTATAAAGCTTCTCGGTCATTCCTTCTGTAATGTAGCGCAAACACTGACTGCTTGTTTCTGCAAAGTAGAACGACCAACTGGACCCAGTCATGCAGCAGTTTGCCTTGGACACATTGACTCCTTTTGTGCAGTTCAACTAAAATCGAAGTCGGAATAAAACCGAGCTTTAATTTTGATATCCTGTAAGCATCAATAGGTATAAGGGAAACAATTACTGAGAAATGTCGGTTGATGACTTGCACTCCCAGAAGAAAAGCATCTACTGGTCTACCTTATCTTAATGGGAAACAAAGCAGGAGAGTAGCAATTCTCCATCAGTGTGATTCATTCATATTGACTGAGACATTATCTTAACAATGCCTTGTTTCAACATGTATAAAGAATGACAAAGTAGAAAAGTACCATTCCTAAAACAATGCAACTTATTCATTTTAACAGAGACATTATCTTAACAATACCTTGGTTAAACATGTAGAAAGAACTACAAAGCAGGATAGTACCATTCCTAACAAGTGTTGCAGTTTTGAACTAAGATACAGTAGTTAATTAATTCTAAGAGTGGCATTGCTTAATTTTACTAGCGGCATTAGATTAACGAAAAGCATAAATAGTTCCAGGGAGAGTGGGCGCAACAACACCATGTGCTTCCATCTACTTATAAAGGGGGTGATGCAGAGCTTGTTGTAACAAAGCAACAAGCATCATGTCTGGGTTGGCACCATATTTGTTCACTACTTAATGGGAAAAGAGAGCAATACAATAGCTTCAATTCAACATTTATTTAAAATAGTACCAATACAAGTAGCACAGCATCTCAAAACACACTGCACGATCATGTGGATGAAGGCAAGTACCAACCTGTCATGATGCTCACAAGATAATGTACTAATCTGCCAACACGAATAGGAAATCCAACCTCGTTTTGTGCAGTTGCACTAAAATCAAGCAAATGTTTCACGTAGAGAAGCAAAATGTCACAATAGCAACAAGTTGAATACATATCCCTGTTTAAACATAGGCGAAAAAGGAATCAATTACTGGCTAATAAAGGAGGATGAAACATGCGGCCACAAAAATGGTAATCCCGCCAATCCCTAACAAGTGTTGCAGTTTTGAAATAAGATTCGGTAGTTAATTCTGAGAGTGGCATTGCTTAATTTTACCAGCGGCATTAAATTAAGAAAAAGCATAAACAGTTCCATGGGAGAGTGGGCGCAACAACACCATGTGCTTCCATCTACTTATAAAGGGGATGATGCAGAGTTTCTTGTAACAAAGCAACAAGCATCATGTCTGGGTTGGTACCAGTTTTGTTCACTACTTAATGGGAAAGAGAGCAATACAATAGCTTCAATTCAACATTTATTTAAAACAGTACCAATACAAGTAGCACAGTATCTCAAAACACACTGCACGATCATGTGGATGAAGGCAAGTACCAACCTGTCATGACGCTCACAAGATCACATACGAATCTGCCAACACGAGTAGGAATCCAATTTTGTTTTGTGCAGTTGCACTGAAATGAAGTGTTTCGAGTAGCGAAGCAAAATGTCACAATAGCAACAAGTTGAATAGATACCCCTGTTTTAACAGAGGCAAAAAAGGAAACAATTACTTGCCGATAAAGGAGGATGAAACAAACGGTGACAGAAAGAAGCATCTAACTTATCTTGAATGGAAAACAAAGTAGGATAGTAGCATTTCTAAAACGGTTGCATTGATTCATATTAACAGAGACATTCTCTTAAAACAACATTCATTAAAAAAATGTAATTGACTTTTAACAGTGGCATTGCTTCAATTTTCCGGCGGCATTCTTAGATTAACAACATCAAAAAAGTTGTATGGGACATGCCAGCACCATGTGCGTCCACACATATAAATGGGTGATGCAGAGTATGTAGCCAAGCAGCATATATGCGTTGGTCCCATATATGTTCTCTTTGAACCTTTTTCCTATGTGAGGGCAGCAAATCTAGTCCTGCACAAACTACCCGACCCCCCAGTTTCTTTCCCTTTTCAACAAAGAGATCGGTTCCTTAGAGATGTGTGTACTGGGTTGCCCCCTTTTTCCCTTTTCGACCAACAAAGCGGCTGGATAGCCAGTCTATACTACTTTCCGTCCCTCCTTTCCTCATTGAACCACGTCCTACATTCTTGCTCCAGCCCACCGCACCCTTCTTTCCTCTTTGAATGAAGACCTAGATTCGACTACAGATAAAAAAGGATCCACATGCAGCTAGAGCAACGACGGTTTTAGAGAAACTTATACCTTAGGGTCGTCGGGATGTGGCAAGGCGTGCGGCGGGAGCTCGGATCTGCCCACACTATGAATGGCAGCGAGGAAGAAGGGGTTGGTGGCCCTCCCGCACAGGCGCTGGGTGAAAGAGAACAGCGCTGCTGGCAGTGGATTGCCTCCCTCGCCGAAGACGATAGAGTGAACGCTGCACCTCCTCCCCTTCCTAGTGCGATGGGATACGGACGCCTCCTTCACCAGCTGTGAGGGGGGAGAGAGGCAAGACGCAACGCAATCTTGTTTAGATATGGTGAAGAGAGGGTGAGAGACTGTGAATATAGCAAACCCTAGCAAATGAACGCTGAGCCTCCAGCGTGTATACATATATGTAGTGCGGCGAGAGTGTGGAGAGTGCAAACCCTAGCGAACAAGCGCTGAGGCTCCAGCTTATATATATACTACTGTAGTACGGACTGACCTCCGGTGCCTTCACTGCACCTGCTTTTGGCTATATGACATGTGAGCCGGCCACATTTTGGGCCCACCTGTCATAAACCCAAAGGTAGGTGCACTAAGTCAATGAAGTTGCATCCGTATAGTACTCTCGTGTATACGACTAATATATAGTGGAGTGGTTTTCTTATTCTCTCCATAACAATCATTTTAAATTGTGTAAGTACGAAACGAAACTCTTTATTTAACATACAGTGAAGAAAACTACTACTACCTCCGATGAACTAACGATCCACGCCCACGCGTCCTGGTCGCACTTCATGTCCTTCACGTGCGGTACACTACCCTCCCTTAAGTGAACAACCACACATGCGCCAAATTATCAGAAACGTGTGAGAGTGTGTACAAATAAAGAATTCTAATTTCAATTATCGGAAAGGTTTGAGAGTATTACAAAGTTTGACTTCAGTCAAATATAATATGCGGAGTAAATAAAAATGGAGGGCTACTACGTCCATCCAGGTTTTTAGTCCACACCATTTTTTAAATCAAAGTTAATAGCTGGACAAATAAAATTACAGGGGAGCTGGAGACAAAGTTGTGAGAAGGCTTAGAAATCAATACAAAACTTATGCTCTTAGTACCAACATCAATCCTTCTTCGAGGAAACATTTGGTTCATAGCCAATTGATTGATAAAATTGCACCAACGTGAAAGACGACTGCGTCTCTAATGCAACCAAGGTGAACCGACGAAGGATATCATCTTTGTGCGTAACAAGCAAAGAGCACTGATGGAAGACATCTTGTTTTTAATTGAAAATCGATCAGCTTCACCAACCGACGCAACCATGAGGCGCAACCATGTGCATTGATAGGTCATCGTGGTGATGCATCATCCATTTGGCATTAAGTTTGGGTGAGGCACCTATGAAGTTCGACAAATCCTCACTGTGGTCTGTTTCTTCTCAGTAATCAAGCTCGAGGAAGGAAGAACCACGTGGCAGAGGACAGTGAGCCGGAAGAACAATGGCCATCCAATTTTGTGCAGTTCCACTAAAATTGAGGAAGACATGCCCGGGTATGGAGATACGCATCGCTGTTCCAAAAATATAAAAAAGGGATATAGTGTTGTTACTTTGTTTTACAAGATTAGCAACGACATCTCAATTGTTAATAAGAATTAATGAAAAGTACACCAACAAACAGAAGCATCATAATTATCTTGATGGGAACAAAACCAGGATACCCAAGAAAAAAAGCATTTCTTCATTTAACCAGTGATAGTACTACCACCATATGGACAATGACCGCACAACCACCATGTACTTTTTGTCGAAACAACATGTATACCTCCATCGAGGCATAAATCAGGACAACTTTTTGAGTCGCATTTCCCCTATAATAGTCTCTATCGGAAATCCAGTGCCTAGGAGGCGCTTAGGCACGCCTAGGCGCTAGGCAATGGCCAAACGCCTCGCCTAGGGCATAAATGGATGTCTAGGCAGGGCAAGCAAGGAATTGCCTACCCAAGCAAGAAATCATGCCACATACTTCACTGATATGCCAAACGGATTATATTCCAATGGTAGTAGACGATAATTAACTTATTTATATGCCCTAAACTAATATCAACAACCATATAATAATCACAAATACACCATGAGTAAAAACTATATTACCGCCTAGGGCGCGCCTAGGGCACTTAGGCACCGCCTAGGCACTAGGCAAAGGCCAACCGCCTCGCTTATGCCTACCGCTTTTTCCAACCTTGATAATAGTACTAGTAGGTGATGTTGGACCAGCCGACGAACCCTAGCTACTATACATGGGGAGCTAGGGAGTAGTCGCATAGAAGAAAACTCAAAAGCAGCGACCTGGGGAGCTGGACCAGTACAAGAAGTTATACCTCAGGTGGGCGAGATGTCGTTTAGGCGGGCGGGCGGGATCTGCGCACAAGACGGCAGCAAACAAGGGCGTGGAGTATCTTCGTCTGCCCAGCGCTGGCTCCGAGAGGATGGTGCGCATCGGCTTCCTCCGTCGCCGACGGCGACAACGTCAACGCTGCACCTCCTCACCTCAAGCAGTAGGACGGGATTCGGTGAGGAGAGAGATAGAGTGGACACTGTTATCTTGTTTAGATATGGGGAGGGTGAGAGAGCGAGACACGAGAAACTCTATCAAACATGAGTCTATAATGGAGTAAAAAAATCTCTCCATAGCAGTTGCTTTAAATAGAATACGCGCGTTCCTGGAAAAAAGAAACAAAAACTGGCGAACAATTTTTTAACGTACCAAGAAAGAAAACTCGATCAAAAACACACCCCCGCTTCCAGGTCGCGAGAGTCGTTGCACACACACACATAGACATAGACATGCATATCCGTGTTTACGTAAAATTCCATTTCCATCTCCAATCATATTTGTCCAACTGGCACATTATTTACGTTGTTAATTATATAAGCAGCAATATTAACGTACAGCATCTCTTGTTTGCCGATGTCCAGACCGCTGCCACGGCCGGTCCTGACCAACCCGAACACTCTTCATCACCCGCGTGTGCTTCCCGCCCGAAACGGTCAGTGCCGCATTCATGCCCGGCCAGAGCGGACGCGACCTCTCACTGGCGCCGGCATTGAAGTGGCGCGCCACCCGAGAGAGCGTCGCCCGTGCCGCTTCCAGGTGCACGCGACTGCTCCGCGTTCAAAGGTCGCAATAGCCGGCTACAACATGCATGTAAATAGTTCTTGGGAGTCCGTGCTACAGCAAGCTGTCCTCCCCCAACTCGTCAATCTCTTCCAGTAGTGCTAGTACTGCATGGCGCGATCCATCGACAAGCAGGCGGGAAAGTTACCGTATACTCGGTTTGCGGTGAGTGGCATGCCGAGCGGCCGTGTGGGGTCGAGCTGTGGAGGAGGGTGAGACACAAACACGACAGACGTGATTTAAATGTTGGTTTTGCTCGATGGCGCAATCCAACGAAACGAAACGTTGGTTTCTCTCCGTTTCCATTTTTTCTCCGGAAAAAACGGAAACTTTCCACTCCATTTTCATTCCTATTCCAAGGTTGCCCCGTTACAACATTCCATCAAATACAAAGGAAAACTAACACGCATGCTGGTGCATCTCAATGATTCACAGATCATAGCCAATATTTACTTCACAACTAAAGACAAAAGCTGTGAGAGCGTGTACGAAATAAAAACTACTGATGGGGTCACTACGACTTAAATCCTAAACCCTAAAGAGGATTTAATTTCCTGGCCAGGTAGAACATGTCGAAGGAAAGACGGCTGGCACCCTCGGATCATACGATGCTTTTGTGCAGTTCCACTAAAATCGACTTGAGCATCCCTGATGGCAAAGATATTGAAGAAGTGTGATTAGAATAATAGTACTGGCACTAGTTCATGAGACATAAACTCATTACAAGTCGAAGCCGGTAGAAGTAGAGAAAGATCGACATGGAGATGGAGCTACGGCAGTGGAGCAAGCCGGCTCCAAAAGGAAGATGGACTACCTGGGACGTCAGGCTGTAGCTAGAAGGGCGATTGGGACGCACCGACTGTGGGTTTTCTCCATCGCCGATGTCGACCGCGTCTACCAGAACATTGTTCCCTTCCCCCAGCTGCGGGATCAGGCCTGTCGTTCTATGCTTGTGAAGAGAGCAACCTAAGCAAGCAGGTTTGTAGCTTAGGCTCCTGCTAGTGTATATATAGTGGTTTTCTTTTTCTCTCCATATCAACCATTTTATATTGCGTACGTGTCATTGAAGAGTGAAATGATGGTTGCTTATTCTGACTAACTTACTGTGTCATTTGACTGCTCCTTAGTGGCCCTTACACATACTCCCCCTACGTGTATGCAACAGTCACACGTACACATAGACGCAAAAACGCGCGTGACGCCCTAATTCATGAATGTCCGAGCACACGACGGAACACACACGGTCATGCTCAAGTGCTCAACCTACACGTGCATGCACACACATACTCAGTCAGGGTGAGCTAATGACCGTATAAACACCAGAAAATATATATATTGAGCGCAATGAGCATATTATGAAGTCCACTGACCGTATGTTTACAAATATACAGTGACAGACAGTGTATTTATCTCGTTTGAAATTAAGCCATATTAACCGGAGAGGAGGCAGTATGGACTAGCATTACTTTGTTGTGTCCCGTCAACTTGCCAAACGAGGAGAAGGTTGCAAGATGGGAGAAGCTTGTGCGCGGTGGCTCACAGGACAAGGATAAAATTTTGACTAATGCAAGATCTCCCTCGCTCAGGCGGTGGACGTGCAACAGTTAATTCGGTGTCAGATTGCCAGAAGCATACACTATACTACTAGTACTATTATTGTTCGACTTCCCGAATAGGCGAGCAGCCAAGCCCAAAGTTTACTAGTAGTACTAGTACTACTACTATTGTCTATAGAGGTATATTCTATACTAGTACTAGGAACCGGATGGAGGAGCGTCTGCACTCTTATTATGATTTTAAAATGTGATAAAGCAATATCAACACATTTGGTTCTCTTCGAGGGTTCTCGCATGTGATAATGGAAGTTGATTGCATGGAACACTCGCCACAATTCTCGCTTAATTCTGGCTCATATCCAGTTACAAATAGGAGCGCTCAGTAATATTTCCTCTTTTTTTGTTATTCAGCATGTAAACAGGTCAGCAAACCTTGTGGCGCATCTTCGTGCGAACCGTGCTTGCTGCACTTTGAATGTGGCCGAGAGCTGGCTTGATGAAACACCTCGCTTCCTACTTCTTCTTTTTTTGCGAGGTACCTCGCTTCCTAGTGACCAGTTTCTTGGCTGATCGTCCTAAGATATATGAATAAAGCTCTCTCATTTACCCGCAAAAAAGATTAAGCCATATTAACCGGAAAGGAGGGAGTATGGACTAGCACTACTTTTTGGTGTGTCCCGTCAACTCGCAGAACGAGGAGAAGCTTGCAGGACAAGGTGAAGCTTGCTTACGCTTGTAACCTACCCTCGGTGGACATGCATCAGTCCATTCGGTGTCAGATTGTCAGAGGCATGCACTGTAGTACCGAACATGCGGAGTACCATCATTGTTCGACTTCACTAAGAGGCGAAGAGCCAAGCGCAGTAGTACGAGTAGTACTACTACTAGAACCACATGGTGGAGCGTTTGTACTCTTATTTTTTTTATCTCTGATAAAGTACACGTTTATTCCGAAGAAGGGCGGAAAATGGCAGCCCAACCTGTAATGATGATATCGATCAACCAACCATGCTCGAATATATCTTGGCCTCCGTGCGAGCCTGTCTGTGTGTTCTCGCTCCTCGTCTCTCTCAAGGAACGGCGGGTTGGCTCTTTGCTGTCGATTGAGATCGGTTTGCTCACACTCTTGTCCCACATGTCAGTGATATGCCAAGAGGAGGTGTGTTGACCGACTGGCCATACGCGTACTTGGTTTTGCACCTTCATACTACTCCTCCCTCCGCCACACAGTTCTGTATGCGCTTCATTATGATGCATTTCTCTCAATGCATTTCCATCACCAGAGAGACTTTAGACATGTTTGGTTTAATGCTCAATTAATTAGGGCGTGGTAACGCAATCAAGTCCACAATTTCCTCTCAATGTACTCCCTCCTTTCCGGTTTATAGGACTTACCACAAAATTTTAGTTTCTCCATTTTATAAGGCTCAATTTGGTTGTTTTCCATCACATGTTTAGATTCCAAGGTGCATTAAATCATTGCATGCAAGTATTAAGAGAAAATTGACCAATGCATGTACTTTATGCATGCATGCATTGCAATTAATGCATTGATAAACATAATGTTTTGAGGAAAACAAGAGCATTAATTAGGTGCTTTTGCAAAACTACAAAAAGTATTCCACCACTCGCCATCTACCTTGATTGGTGAGATTTTTGAATTGAGCACTATAAACCGGAAAGGAGGGAGTACTAATACGGAGTGGAGTAAGTGCATGCATGTGTGTACCCAGGGTGGAAGCACTGCATGCATGTGTGTACGCATTATTCCCTCTAGTAATGACGCCATGCTATAACTACCTATGCTATTTTTCAGGCCGATCGCTAGTCGCCTTGGTCCCATAGATTTTTTTTTCTTTTTTCTGAAGCACGCTCTATAAACAGTGACGGATGGAGTAGTATGAGAGGATTCAAAGAAGAGTGTATTGATGGTTGCTTCTTTCGAGCAACTTATAGTGGGAAAGGTGGGGCTTATGATTTGACTGCTCATTACTCACTATTAATGCGGCGCAACGACCGGGCTGAGTCTCCCATGCGGTTGTGCACTACCCCCTCGATTCTTCAATATACTCTGGAGTATTTGTCTTTCTAGATATTTCAACGAGTGACTACTCAAATATTTGTCTTTTTAGAGATTCAAATGGACTACTACATACGGATGTATATAGACATATTTTAGAGTGTAGATTCACTCATTTTGCTCAAAATGAGTGAATCTACACTCTAAAATATGCCCATTTGAAATTTGTAAAAAGACAAATATTTAGGAAAGAAGGAGTATAATTTTGTGCATGGCACATGGACCCGGATGCTGAAGAGGCTTCTAGCAATGCTATCAAGCTTCGATCATTTGTTTACATAATTGACGTACTATACAAATAATTTTCCAGCCACATGAAATTGTACAATGGTGTTAGCTTTCAGCTTTTGTTTCATGTGTCTTGCCATCGATGCTCTTTCGAAAACAATAAAAAACTAACTTCCTTGCTAATGCATGTCAATTATTAGCAGATCAGAGCTAATATTTACATCACAACTGAAGAAAGAGTTGTGAGAAGGTGTTAAATTAAAACTGATCCATGCTTTCATTGGCAGCAACGTCCCCCCAGCTCTGTCTAAATCAGCAAGGCATGTTGGGAAAAAAGTAGTTGTCTTGAGCATGCAACATTCCGATCATTTTGTGCAGTTCCACTAAAATAGAGCTGAGCGTCCCTGTTCCAAAGATATTAAGTGTGATTACGATAATAGAGGACTGCTGATGAAACAATAAACACACAAATAGAAGCCGGTCACCTTTGCAGTCTCTCTTAAGACTAACTAGTTGGAAAATATTAGGCTCGGAGTTGGATGAGGAGGATAGAGCAAAACCAATCTCCCTTTGTGCAATAGCACTGAAATGTAGATACGTTGCCCGTGTGACATTTTAGTACAACTGCACAAAACACTCTTAAGAAAAAAGTGATTTGTGCAGTTCACCAAAAGGCCGCAATAGCAACGAGGTGAAATGGATAGCCCTGTTTGCAAAAAAGAGGTAGAAAGGAAACAATTACTGGCCAATAATAGTTGATGACACATGCGACGACAAAAAGAAACATATTCCTTGTCCTAAGGGAAGATAACAACACGGTTGTGTTTGTCTAAAACGGTGTGAGGACGAGATTGCTATATGGAAAGTACGTCGGACGAGCTACGTTTTGGGCAAAGAACTATATGGAAGATCCACATGCAGCGACGTGGGAAGACGGGCAGTGGAGCAAGGCCGGAGGGGATACCTGGAGGTCATCGGGATGTAACTAGGTGAGCGGCGGCGGGCGGAATCTGCCCATACTGCGGCAGCGAGCAGGTGGCGTAGGCCCTGCCACGCCGGAGCTTGGTTAGAGAGAATAGTGTGTACCGCAGATCGGGATGTGCTGCCTCGGCACCGTCGAACGAAGAAACAATGCACTCCCTCCCTTTCCCCCAGCGGACGGGATGCGGTCGGATCAATGACCAACGGTGAGAGAGAGAGGCCACCGCACTCCCTTTCCTCCGGCGGACGGGATGCGGCCGGATCAGTGACCAACGGTGAGAGAGAGAGAGAGGCCACCGCAGCCTTGTGTGAGATACTCCGAAGAGTGACAAACTAGGCAGGCAGGCTCCATTGTATATAGTGGAGCGGACTACCTTTTTCTCCATAAAAATCGTTTTATATTCTGTGTACATGCCATTGAGCGCTATAACTTTATTTAAAAATAACGCTGCAACGCGTCAAGTCGAACTTTGTTTCGTGCACGCGTGGTACACGACCTCCCTAGGTAAACAACCGCTACAGGCGTTCAAATTAGCACGTGGGCTGCCATTTCGTAAAGAAATGAGCTCCACCGTGTACCCGCGCAGGCGTGGCTGGGCACGAAGCATGAGTACGTGCATGGTGCACCTATTCTCTTCTTGTATATGTACACCACCTACATGGGGTTGTGTGAGAGAGATACAAACCTAGAGAGATATAGTGTGTGGGTTCGTGAGAGTTTTTGGGGGGGTCAATCAAAAAATGTAACATATGCAATGTGTGTGAAATAGAGTACTGGATATAACATATATATAGAGGGGACGATCCACGATAAGAGAGTGGAGGTATCATCGGCTTGAGGTGTCCATAGAATCGAAGAGATGGATGATGTGTGTGTGCGCGCGCGCGATCGATAAGGAGTGCCATCAAATTTGTGTGTGCCCACGTCAAAGATATAGAGTGGCTGGCCTACTGGAACGTGAGAGGCGGCATGTGCAGTTTGTCTCTATGGCATGGATACCTACCTGGAGCGCTCGACTATCGGTGTGTGGTGGGGGAAGAGGGAGGCCCAATTAACTATAGAGGTACAATGGCTGGTATATGTGTGGAGGAGGAGAGAGGCCTACCTCATGTATTAAGGATATCGATCTGCCTCATGTATTAAGGGAGATCGATCGCCATCCATGCATATGTGCAGGAGAGGAATAAGGTTGGGGGAGAGACAGAGCTAGAGTGTTGGAGGGGGTGGTAGTGGAGTTGCTTCTAACAAATGGTGGATAGGCTTGCTAGACAAACGGAGGGCATGCCCGCAATATCAATAAGAGAGGAGATAGCTGCTTGTTGTCTGTGCACGTGCTTGTGAGAGATGGGTTAGGAGGCATGCATGAATGATGAGGGGGGACGATATGGCTGTGGTAAGCACACGTAACTACAAAGGAAGATCAATCGCCCTTTGTTAGAGAAAGGAGAGACATAACTTGTGAGGTACGTCAATCGATGGGGAGGGATAGTTAAATTCGATCTAGGTATATGTTGGGAGATCGATCGGTATACATGCATGTGTGTGTTAGAAGAAAATGGGGCACGAGGAGAAGGATAAAGAGAGAGGGATGCATCTAGGAGGTGGTACGAGAGGCATACTATATCGAGGGGAAAGGAGTGTGCGAGTACGAGATCGATGAAAAGAGTGCTGGGAGTGAGGCGTGGACGGTGACAAGAGAAGAGGGGAAGCTTGTGTTTGTGCTAGGCACACCTGGCTAGAGAGGCATATCGATTGATGTGTGCCGTAAAGAAGGAGCTGGGGGGACTACACACACCATGGGTGAATGACCTAAAGTGAAAATACAAATTTGCACGATGGAGCTAGAGAATGCTGAGGGAGGGTGAGAGGGATGCGGGCGTGTGCATGCACGAGAGAAAGTTAGCGCTAGCTACAAAGATAAGAGGATTGTGTGGGTGTAAAAGACGAATAGAGATCACACTTCATTATAAAAAGCAAATTCGGATATTTGAAGAATTTATCATAGTGTTTTAAACCGACGCATGTGTGAATATATATAACGGTGATACACATGGTGTGGTTATGAACATGTTATACTACATATAATATATTTTATCTATACTCTTATAACAACGGAGTGTTGTTGATGATGGTGTGCCTGCCATCTTGCAATATAGGTCGTCCGATTTATATCCGGCAGATAGGAAGGAAACTATGGCAAGTTTGAAAAAAGATACCCACACCCCTCTCCATATTTGCAAATTAGGCCCCTTGATCATGTTGATGTTCTGTGGAACGCATGTGCATCTTGCTAGTACTACGTATAATACATAGAACATTGATTATAATTTGGGCTAATGTGTGGCTTTGCAGCTCAGGTCTAAATACTTGTCATAATGTAGGGGGCGGGGCACTATACTTTGTGTGATAAACACGGTGTACGTATGGAACATGATTATGAATATATAGTTAGTACATCAAATGTACTACTATTTGGAATCAACATCAAGTGTATTCAAAAAATAGAATTCGAAGTTGGCAACAATCATGATTGTAGATTCTTATTGAAATAGAGAAACGAATTCAAATTTAGTTCGAATTGCAGCGGTAGTATAGACATTTGGAATGCACTAAAATGTTCGTATGAGTAGGTTACATGCATTATACAGCAAGCAAAAAAATTAATCAGACATAACATGGATTCATACTCCCTCCTTCCATCTATATAGGGTGTAATGAGATTTTTAAGACTGCCTTTGACTATTGACAAGATTAATAGTACATGGCATGCACAATGTGAAAATTATATCATTGAAAGAACCTTTTACAGACGAATTTAACGGTGTGCTTTGTGTAAGTTGCATGGCATATATTATTGCTCTAATATTTGGTCAAAGTTAGCATCAAAAAACGCATTCGGCCCTATATAGATGGAAGGAGGGAGTAGCTTTGAATAGCATTTGTATAGTAAAACGGGGCAAGACTCTCTCTTTGTGTGGTGTGAATAGTTTTTTTTTCTTTTTGGTTGAGGGAAGTGTGAATTGATTTGGTACGTGCAAGTACAATATTACTACACATTAGTCTTGTCCCTAAAATTCAACCCGTGTCTTGTCATATCCTGAAAATTAAGATATCCTGCTCCCAAAACTGGCGCCTTCACAACCCGTGCCTTGCTATCCCGAAATTACAACACGCGCGAAAACTCCCTCCAGCTACCAAATCCCGAGACGCGAAATCCCCCTTCTAACCCTGAGCCGAAAGGGCCGCTAGTTCAAATCGGTGGGGGTTACTTTTGTAACACACCCTACATTTTGGACAAGCGCGTCCCTAAGTCATGCTTCACCCCCTCCCATCGCCCCCTTTTCGCCATTCCAAATCACAGGCCGCCATAACCCCTCCGCTCCAGCCAAGAAACCCCACCCTCCTCCGTCCGCCACCTCACCGCTGCCCAGACGGAGCCTCTTCCCCAACGACGTCGTCCACCGCAACAGCTCGACGTCCCTCGTCCACCTCCCCGGATGAGGATCCGTCATCCATCTCGTTGTCCCGCTGGTTCAGCCGCCCCGTCCTCCACCTCCAAGGAGCTGCTTCGACGATCGCCTCGTCTATCGCGGCTGCTCCATCCCCACATTGCTGCCTTAACCTGCTCCACCGGAACCGCAGCATCCTCACCGACTCCTCGGACGAAGCCGAGGCCTACTCGGTACCACCAAAGAGGTTGTACACTCATCGCATCGCACCTTCTCCTTAACTCGACCTCCCGGCGCCGATGGTGCTCCATCCCGCACCCCCATGGTGTGGCTACCTTGAAGCCAGCGCCGCGGGCGACATCTCCACGGCGGCTCTCCCCAGTGCGAGGCCCCTTCGGCGGTGGCGTCCATACCAGCCGGATCTGCTGCTGCTGCTCCAGCTCTCGCTCGCTCGCGCTGCTGCTGCTGCTGCTCCGGCTCTCGCTCGATCGCTCGCTCGCCTAGCTGCTGCTGCTGCTCTCCCCCTCGCTCATGCTACTGCTCTGCTCCGTTTAGCCATACTTCAGTCAACTGAATCAACTTTTGGGTCAGTCGATTTTCAGGGGTTGGGGGGCTCGCCGGAGTTAAGGAAGAACCACCCGCAGCGGGGACGGGGGCCCGCCGGAGAGGTACCCCACTATCTATCTTAGGGTTCAGGGTGGGGGCGGGGGGCCTAGAGGGCTGGCCGGGGCGACGGCGGGGAGTTGATTCGGGGCGGTGAGGCGGCGCTGGGGCCGGTGGTTTGGCCGGTGGTGGCTGGCGGCTCAGCGGGGTGCAGGTTGAAGATGAACTGGAGGCCCTCCGTAAACTACATGTCAAGTGCCTCTCTGCTACCATTGCATTCAGTTTTGATAGTAGCATTCAGATTCCACAGTAAATTTCAGTTTCGACAATTAAGTTTAGAGTCACCAGTTTTTACCTCATCTTTTGTAGTCAGGTGGTTTTGGGTGATGTAAATTTTACATCTATTTTACATCATCTATTGGATATGCTATTAGAATCCCGCTTGAGATTGATGATGTCTGTCTTGTGCTGCTTCAGCCTTCACATCTTATGGCTCATCGGAGCTGCTCCAGCGACAAAACGATCCATCACAATACAGCAGTGCCCTAGACGCCGTCTACAGATTCCTTAGATCTTCCTCCACACCTCCGACAGCCACCTCTGCCTCAAATGCTTCAGCGACCAACCCAATGATGCTGAGGTCGACACGGCTATGGCAAAGAGGTTGTACACTTGTTGCATCACTTATTACTATACATTCACGTCGATCCATTAGGGATATTTCGGTTCAACGAAAAAACATAGCAATAGGGAATTTTCCAATTGCAATCTACTATTCAATTATTCATGCATTTTGTTGAAAGGAATGAAGCAAAACATCCACCTGGACCTACTTTTCTATCCTATGAATGAAAACAAGACCAAGTGCATTAGTGCCAGAATAACATTCTAACTGTACACGCTTTCATATGGTTTCACTTTATTTTGGCCATGTTTCTTTTCATTCCTCTACTCTTCCAATTCCTGTAAACCAAACACCCAAGTTGACAGAAATCCTGTGTTTACAAATGCTCTGTTTACCATGTGCATTCCTATCCTATTCTGGTGTTTTTCCTATCCCTGTGTTTTAAGAATCATGCAAGCCAAATGAGCCCTTACAGAATTACTTCAGTTACAGGTACGTGTCGAAGGGAACTTTGTGTGATTTGTCCTGCTCCTGCCGCGACGTCGTCCACCTCACCTGAGTTGCTCCATCGACAGAAGCATCCACCAAGCCAGACATCACCACTCCTGACCGTCTTTCACCGCCTCAGATCTCCTTCCCTGCCGCCGGCACCCACCACAACGGCATCACCATCATCGACTCAGCAGATGAACCTGAGGAGTACATGGGTCCACAAGAGAGATCGCACTCTTTTGTTTCTGCTTATGTTATGCATTGCTTAAAATTACCTGCTACTTTATCGTCCTGTTCACCTCTTGGACTCCAAGTCAGGTCCAAATTAATGTTCAAACTTGAGTTTTAAATTAGTTGTGGGGCACATATCGAGGCAGCAATGAATAGTATGTCTATCTAATATCTGGTTCACCTAGGGTATGCCTATGTTGTTCATCTTGGGTGGGAAACAAATAGTAAAGAAATCATCATCTGTCTTTTTATTAATTTAAAGCAATCATCAGCATGCTATCATTATTTTTGGATCCATCCACTGGTTTTTACCATCACTCTAAATTTCTGCATGCCCTCCTTACATAATCTCACCATATTTTTTTCGTATGCATGTCAGATATTGTACACAGTCATGCTGAACATGTAGAGAAAAAGAGGAGAGTTTTGCGCGGAAATACAATGTCATGAAGACATCACTCCATGGTGGGTTCAATGGCAAACCCTCCCCACCCCTCTCCAGATTGTAATCCAGAGGAATATATCTATTCTGAGCCGGATTCAAACGCTGCTGACCACTCCTATTTACCCCCTCAAGGTGTTTGCTCTACCTTGGCATGATGATGTTAGTCATATCATGCATATGTTGCCTTGCAGTGCCTACTTTTGACATCATATATGTCATTTGCTTAGTTTAGACATGTTCTATACTGCCACCTGTTTAGTTTCTATATCATATATGGAATTATGCAGTCTCATGTCTTTTAGCCAGCCATAATATATGTGAAATGTGTAATGCCATCCTGTTTAACCAGGCATCATATATTTGAATGATATCTTGCCCACCCTTTTCTTCATTACATTTCCATTTGTCGACAATGTTTGTGCATTAAACTACTCTTCCTGTGAATCAGCCATTTGGGTGGGAGATGGAAAATCTGGAGTGAAAACAAGGCCTTCAGAGCAGACAGTGCTACCTGTCGAAGCAGATCTCTTGTTGGGTCCCAATAGCTCCTCGGAGATGGATTCAGAGACAGATGACCAGTCCTATTGCCCCACTGAGGTGTATGCTCAAACTTGGCACGGTTATACTGCTCATATAATGCATATGGTGTCTTGCATTGCATAGTTTAGACATCATATAAACAATATTCAACACCATGTTCTTAGTTCAGACATCATATCGAGTGCCCTCTGTTTAGCATATAAATCACATATGTGAATTAAATGATGTGATCCTGATTACTTAGATACCATGTAGGTGAATTATGTCATGCGACCCTGTTTAGTTATTCATCATATCTTTGAATTATGTTATGCTGTGCTATCTAGTTTAGATAGACATCATATATGTGAAATTATGTCATGCTATCCGTTTCAGTTAAACAATATACATGTCAACTATTTCATGCCTTTTTTCCACACTATATATTGCATCTGTCTCTCATACAATGTCTGTACATTCAACTATGTGTCCTGTTGTCGGGGCGCGCGGACGGCGCTGGGTGGCACGCCCGCCGCGGGACACCTATGGGGCCGGGGAGCCCCTTCGTGTGTTCGGTACGAGGGCGGAGGAGGCACAGAGAGCAGATCGAGGCGATGCGCGCGGGGCGGATTTTTACCCAGCTTCGGGCCGCGATGGTCGCGTAAAACCCTACTGCTGCTTTGTGTTGTATTTGATCTTGCTCAAGAATGCGAGCGAATGGTGGTGTGGTGTATGGAACCAGCCGAATCCCAGGCGCTAGAGTTGCCAAGGGTTGAACCTCGAACCTCGTAACCCCGTAACCTCGTAACCTCAGAACCTCCGAACCCCAGAACCTCAGAACCCCCTCTACGTTGTGCATGGGCCTCCTTTTATAGGGCAAGGGGTCACCGACAGGTGTCAACGTAGGAGAGAGGGGTAAAAACGTAAAAGAGGTGGTAGTTGGAGCAGTCTTGGGAACAAGGCAGCTCTGATGCTTGAACAGTGGATTCTACCTACTTTTGACAGAGGGGGACAAGAGCATTTAATGCCCGTCGCCGTCGCCCCAAAAGCTCCCGCCCTTGCGTCTCCGATTGCCACGGCGATGGATCCACCGCCGTGGAGTGCCACCGCACCCCCTCAGCTGCACAGCCATCCGCCACGCGTCTCTGGAGAGGGCTGAAGGCGACGCGTGGGCAGATGAGCTGGAGGCGGGCACGCATGGCGAGCTTCGCCCGGCAAGTACCTTGCCGGGTCTTGATCTTGCCGGCCCGGAGCTTGTCGGGCTTGTAGTCTTGTCGCTCCCGGGCCCTCGCCGACGCGTATAGCGCCGAGGCGTGTCTTTGTGATGTGATCTTCTAGTCTCCCGGCGAGCTCCTCTCGCCAGGACTTGCATGAGTGATGTAATCTTGAGCACGAGCGGCCTTCCGGCAAGCTCCTCTTGCGGGGCCTTGATCTTCTATCTTGTATACTTTGTTCTTGAATGGCTTGGTATGGAGCAGGAATGGTCTCCGGCAAGCATATGGTGGATCCAGCTACGGGGAGCTGCGACTGCCCGTGCACAAGTTGGGGTACTGAGGTACCCCTACCTTAGTACACCGACAGGAGCCCCCGGGCCTGGGCCATACACGGTGCCGAGCGCTGTTGGGCCAGGCCAAAAACAGTGCACGGGCATACGAGGCCCACGGCGTGCCGAATCTGCTTCTGCATCCGCTGCTTCCCCCGAAATGGCACGCGTCGACTGCGGCGTCGTGGGAGACGTGGGCGGTGCATGCAGCCTTTAAGGCATCCACCCCGTGACCGTGGCGCAGAGCGGGGTTGCTTCACCCGTCGCTCCGGCTCCACTTTTTTGCCACGCGGCCCTCATGCGTGGGGGTCGTGGGCGGCGAAGGTGGGAGACCGAGCCGTCACGGGCGGAGAAGGCGAGTCGGCCCCGCTCCTCTGGCCTCCTTGCTTCCTGATTGGTCGAGCGGGGCAGTTGAGCCCCCACCTCGCCCCTTTAAAAGGGGCGGAAGGGGAGCACAATGGCCACACTCATCCTCTTCTCCCTTCGTCTTCATCTTCAATGCTTCTTGCCGCCATGGAAGGAGGAAATCCCAGCTCTTCGACGGTGGCGGCAAGGGTCGCCTCTAGGCAGCGCACCACTCCCCATCCTGCCCCCGTGGCGGCGGAGCCGGCCCCGAGAGGGAGAGGGAGGGGGCGTGGCCGCGGACGAGGCCGAGGGCGTGGCCGAGGCGGTCGGGGGAGAGGCGGTCGTGGCGATGCGCCTCCCCCGTCTCCCCCGGCGTCTCCCGACCATGGTGCGGTCCACACCGGAGATGACCCCTGGGAGTTCTTCATCAAGCTTCGCCGGGCGCCTTGTCGCCGCCTCCGGCTGCCGGTCCCGTTTGCGGACGCGATGGGACCGGATCCACCCGACGTGATGGAGCTACGCATGAGGGGCTGCGGGATCAGCGGCACTCGAGTGAGTGTCGTGTCCCCAGCCCCCGGCGTGATGTTCTTCGACCGAGGGTGGAAGACGTTCGCCAGGATCCATAGCTTGACGGCGGGGTTCACCCTCCATTTCAAGTTAATGGATGGTGACCTCCTCGCCGTCAAGATCTTCGGGGACTATGGAACCCGGGTGCGCTGCTATGTGGACAGCTCCTCGGATAGCGAAGGCTCCTCCCGGCGAGAGTGACGAGGAGGAGAGCGGCAGCGACGAGCGGGGATGGCGGGCCCGACTAGGCGTCGGACACCGCTGCCTCGCGCGCCACCGGCGACCTCATCTTCTGGGTCGCCGGCCTTCTGAACTCCCCGGGGCCGTCTCCTTGGCGGCTGGCGTGGAGAGGCAGCAGAAGAGGAAGAGGGGGACGGCGGCAAGGCCGTTAAGTCGGAGTACGAGGGCGAGGTGCCCTCGCCTGCGTGCCGATGTCCCACCACCCCGTCTTCAAGCTTTGCCTCCGACGCCTTTGTCTCCGCCAAGCTCCTGGCCGGCCCCCGGGGTGTTCTCTTGGTGTCTTCTGGCGCCCGCGGCTCTCCGGGCATCGTTCCCCATGCCCGTCACCTTGCGCAGCTCACGGGCGCGGCGGCGTCACCGCCACGCTCTCCTAAGCGCTCCTTCGCCCTTCTCCGACAAGCTCCTCTTGCGGGGCCTCCTTCCCAGTAGGCTTACCTTGCGGGGCTCCTTGACCTACCTCCTGAACTCCTGAACAGAGAAACAGGAGAGGGATCACGGGCACCTTATCTTTTTAATTTGTAAGCCCTCGGGCCTCAGCTGCATTTAAGAACTTGTAATCCTCTCTATCATGTTTTTCATCCTCTATGGACTTGTACTAAATTGGATGTTTTTAATGAAAAGAGGGGAAAGCTTGCCGGACTGAGTCTTTTACTTGACCGCGTGCCTTGTGTGTTCTTACGCTATCGGGGAGCTTGCCGGGGCGAACACGCTTGCCGAGCGCGGGACAGCCCGCTGGCGGTGTCGCTTCCGGCAAGCAACCTTGCCGGGCCAGTTGCGACGCTTAACTTGCTGAGCAGGCTCGAAAGCAAGATAAGGGTGCAGCGGCACACTTGTGTTTGTTGAGCGGACTCGGAAACAAACCAAGTACGCAACTGGGCCACGACTCGGCTCCTCCACATACGGGTTTTACAAGACACGCTCGTTCCAAGACGCAGCCCCGCATTTCCCGGTCCATAGGAGGATGCATGACGAGGGATGAAAAACTTATCTGATATCGCAGCCCCCAGCAACTCTAGCTTGCCGGAGGCGAATCTTGGCGCTCGCAGCCCCCAGCGAGGCTGGCTTGCCGGGGAAGAACCTTGGCACTCGCAGCCCCCAGCGACCCTGGCTTGCCGGGCCCCAGGTGCTGGTGTGACCTTTTTTGGTTCTTCCTTGTTGCTGCAATTTCAGCCATGAAAACAGCTGAGATAGATCTGCAACAGCTTCATTGTCTACATGTATATGTACGTAAGTCTTGATTTTGCAATACGATGCCGCATTTTGCCCTTCGTATGTTTGTACTCTACGCATTCGGGGAGCTTGCCGGGGCGAACACGCTTGCCGAGCGCGGGACAGCCCGCCGGCGGTGTTGCTTCCGGCGAACAACCTTGCCGGGCCAGTTGCGACGCTTACCTTGCTGAGCAGGCTCGAAAGCAAGATAAGGGTGCAGCAGCACACTTGTGTTTGTTGAGCGGACTCGTAAACAAAACAAGTACGCAACTGGACCACGGCTCGGCTCCTCTCGCGCTCAAGTTTCTCATACGGAAGACATCTCACGGCAGGGCTCGCCACGTTACACCCTCTACTTTACATCCTTTGTGCGCTTTTACCCTACGCTTCTAGGTAACTTGCCGGCGCTTAACACGCTTGCTGAGTACGGAACATCAGCAGCCCGCTGGCTGGTGTCGCTTCCGGCAAGCAACCTTGCCGTGTCCAGTCGCGACGCACTTAACCTGCTGAGCAGACTCGAAACGAAACAAGGGCGCGAAGCTGGTCGCGGCTCACTTTTAACTCGTTGAGTGTGTTCGAAGCAAAGTAAGGGTGCGGCTATTCACAAGCAGGCTCCTCCGCGCACAGGCTTTGCGCACAAAGGACGAACGCACGAGGGATATAACATAAAAAAGCATGGAATTAAAGAGTGCTCTGCACAAAGGCTTGAGCAACTTAGCTTTTCTTTTCCTGTTTCCTTGCACTTGCTGATGGAGCTCAATGGCGCGTCCTCGACGGCAGCGCAGCACTCCGGGGAGGTGCGTTCATCGGAACGAGCACCAGAGCTGTCCCTGCCGGGCTTATAGCGTTCGAGGAGCGCTTGCCGGAGTGGCGCGAGCCGCCCTCGCCGGACTTAGAGCTCGATGGCGCATCCTCGGCGACAGCGTAAGCGTTCAAGGAGACACGCTTGCGGCGCGGAGGGGAGCGGGAGCGGCGCGCGAGGAGCAGGATATGCTCGGACTCCTAGTAGCGATAGGAGGAGCAGATCCCGCCTCGCACTTCGCTTTGCTCATGCATGGACAGCGGTCCGGAGCATCCCGCGAGCCTCCGGCTTATTCTTGCCCAGCAGCGGATACCACCTCTCGTGGTATGGCGCTGCGCTGGTCGCCGCGTCTTTGAGATGGGCGTGGATCTGCGGAGACCGGCGCGGTCATCCGTCCTGTCCTCGATTCGGTGGCGCCCGCGAGTGCCCTCGCCGGTGTCCACCCTTCGCTAGTGTCTCCTCCGCCCACCGTTGGCTCCGGCGGCGGCGGTGAGACGCAGACGGGTTTCGACCCTTGAAGCTCGTCTTGAGGCCATGGCGCGATTGTCGTCGGTGAAATTCTTAAACCGGAGAAGTTGATGAAGCGCGGCGCGCGACGCCGGATCAGGTCCGCACAACCTCGACGCCCCCTACCTGGCGCGCCAAAGATGTCGGGCGCGGACGGCGCTGGGTGGCACGCCCGCCGCGGGACACCTATGGGGCCGGGGAGCCCCTTCGTGTGTTCGGTACGAGGGCGGAGGAGGCACAGAGAGCAGATCGAGGCGTCTTGCTGGGCGGATTTTACCCAGCCGGGCGCGATGGTCGCGTAAACCCTACTGCTGCTTTGTGTTGTATTTGATCTTGCTCAAGAATGCGAGCGAATGGTGGTGTGGTGTATGGAACCAGCCGAATCCCAGGCGCTAGAGTTGCCAAGGGTTCGAACCTCCGAACCTCAGAACCCCAGAACCTCAGAACCTCAGAACCTCCGAACCCCAGAACCTCAGAACCCCCTCTACGTTGTGCATGGGCCTCCTTTTATAGGGCAAGGGGTCACCGACAGGTGTCAACGTAGGAGAGAGGGGTAAAAACGTAAAAGAGGTGGTAGTTGGAGCAGTCTTGAGAACAGTGCAGCTCTGATTGCTTGAGCGATGGATTCTACCTACTTTTGACAGAGGGGACAAGAGCATTTAATGCCCGTCGCCGTCGCCCCAAAAGCTCCCGCCCTTGCGTCTCCGATTGCCATGGCGATGGATCCTTGCCGTGGAGTGCCACCGCACCCCTCATTTGCACTGACCATCCGCCACGCGTCTCGGAGAGGGCTGAAGGCGGCGTGGGCGAGATGAGCTGGAGGCGCGCACGCAGCGAGCTTCGCCCGGCAAGTACCTTGCCGGGTCTTGATCTTGCCGGGCCCGGAGCTTGTCGGGCTTGTAGTCTTGTCGCTCCCGGGCCCTCGCCGGGCGCGTATAAGCGCCGAGGCGTGTCTTTGTGATGTGATCTTCTAGTCTCCCCGGCGAGCTCCTCTCGCCAGGGACTTGCATGAGTGATGTAATCTTGAGCCTGGAACGGCCTTCCCGGCAAGCTCCTCTTGCCGGGGCCTTGATCTTCTATCTTGTATACTTTGTTCTTGAATGGCTTGGTATGGAGCAGGAATGGTCTCCGGCAAGCATATGGTGGATCCAGCTACGGGGAGCTGCGACTGCCCGTGCACAAGTTGGGGTACTGAGGTACCCCTACCTTAGTACACCGACACCTGTTTATCAGCCATTTGAATTGGAGCGGGTGATGCCAGTATCCAGCGGACTAAAAACACGGTCTTCAAATAAAACAGTGCTACCTCTTGGTGGAGATAGCACCCCGATTGTACATGCACAAAAACCAGCCCTACCACACATAACCCAAGCTCTCGCAGATTGTACCCCTACTGCGATGGACAGAGAACCAGCTTCACCCAATCTAACCCCAACCCCAGCAGATAGTAACCCACTTCCTGTTGACACAACACCATCTCCACCATAGAGCTCCCAAACAAGAGCAGTTAGTAAGGCAGCTCCAGTGCCCAAAGGGTCACTACTACCACGGCGAACCCCAACTCCACCAGTTAGTACGCCTATTCCTGTGGAGGAAGCACAACCAGCTAGTCGTAGTTTAGCAGCAATCACATTTGATGTTGTTAAATCGTATGTGTGTATCTTCCCATCTTGGAAATATTATACTGAAGATGATGGAAAATGCCAGTTGCAGGTGTTTGTCTAGGAGTTATGTGTAAGTAATGTTATTCATGGCAATTACTTTGCTTTGTCCCATACATCCTACCTCCATGATAGTTATAATACAGCAAATTTTCCCATTTTCTCTATAGAGAAGGACCGATTTGGAAACTCAGGATAAGGTAACCTGTGCTAATACCTCTGCTATCTTCAAGAATGCTTGGTGGCAGTATTGGAATTACCTGAAGAAAACGTACTTCACCGGCAAAGAAACTCATCAAATTCCCTTACGTTCTCCTGAGACACATTTACTGGATGATGACTGGGAACGCCTTGTTCTGTACTGGTCCCGAACCAAGAATGTGGTAAGGTCTATGAGCTCATTTTCTATTTTTAAGTACTATATTCTTGTGTCTTACTGTACTCTGTTCATGTAGAACAAGTGCCTAAACCTGAAGAACAACTGTTCTAATTTAAGATTCCATTGCTATCATAGTTCAAAAAAGCGCTAGGCGTTAATTGTGCGTTTTGCCACCACCTTGCGCTTTACTGACCAAAGCGCATGCTTATGCGCAGTTATGCACAGATTAAGCGTAGTTATGCGCAATGTGTTTTGCCAACGCCTAGAGCCTAGGCACGCCTTTTTCTAACTATGATTGCTATCGTGTGTACTGCTTTGCTCTTGTATCACTTTATTTACTCATACAAACTTATTTTTAAATTGAAGGATCCAATCAAAACTCCAATGGCACAGCAAGTATGTTCACGCATGTTTCTTTAACAGGTTTGCTCTTATCAATAGCTCTGTTGATTTCAATTTCAATTGTGTCACGCCCAATATGTGATACTATCCTAAAGAGACTCGAAGGTCCCACCAAGGATAGAACCGCATATTGATACGCTTTTGCAAGGTGGATATCATTATTCAACATTACATAATAGATGGGGGTACACACAAGAGGCAAACAATGCCACATGAGTACAACATCACAATACATAAGAGTAACATCCGACTACGGATGAACACAAACAGAAACCCAAACGACATCCACCCTACTAGCCCAGGCTGCCGACCTGGAACCTATCCCCTGATCGAAGAAGAAGCAGAAGAAGAACTTGAAACCAAGAAAATATCGCTCTCGTGTCATGATCATCACAAAACCTGTACCTGCAACTGTTGTTGTAGTAATCTGTGAGCCACGAGGACTCAGCAATCCCATTACCATGGGTATCAAGACTAGCAAAGCTTAATGGGTAAAGGAATGGATAAGTGGTGAGGTTGCAGCAGCGACTAAGCATATATGGTGGCTAACATACGCAAATAAGAGCGAGAAGAGAAGCAACGGAATGGTCAATGATCAAGAAGTGATCCTAAACTCCTACTTGCGTCAAACATAACCCAAAACCGTGTTCACTTCCCGGAATCCGCCGAAAAGAGACCATCATGGCTACACACATGGTTGATGCATTTTAATTAAGTCAAGTGTCAAGTTCTCTACAACCGGACATTAACAAATTCCCATCTGCCACATAACCGCGGGCACGGCTCTCGAAAGTTTATATCCTGCAGGGGTGTCCCAACTTAGCCCATCACAAGCTCTCACGGTCAACGAAGGATATTCCTTCTCCCGTGAAGAACCGATCAGTCTCGGAATCCCGATTTACAAGACATTTCGACAATGGTAAAACAAGACCAGCAAAGTCGCCCGATGTGCCGACAAATCCCTATAGGAGCTGCACATATCTCGTTCTCAGGGCACAACGGATAGGTCAGCCTACGAGTAAATCCAGCCCTCGAGTTTCCCCGTGGTGGCCCCGCAATCTGCCCGGTTCGAACCAACACTTGAAGGAGCACTGGCCCAGGGGGGTAAATAAAGATGACCCTCGGGCTCCGGAAACCCAAGGGAAAAAGGCTTAGGTGGCAAATGGTAAAACCAAGGTTGGGCCTTGCTGGAGGAGTTTTATTCAAAGCGAACTGTCAAGGGGGTCCCATAAATCACCCAACCGTGTAAGGAACGCAAAATCAAGGAACATAACACCGGTATGACGGAAACTAGGGCGGCAAGAGTGGAACAAAACACCAGTCATAAGGCTGAGCCTTCCACCCTTTACCAAGTATATAGATGCATTAATTAAATAAGAGATAATGTGATATCCCAAAATAATCATGTCCATCATGGAGCAATCTTTAACTTCACCTGCAACTAACAATGCTATAAGAGGGGCTGAGCAAAGAGGTAACATAGCCAAGCAATGGTTTGCTAGGAAGGGTGAAAAGGTTAGAGCTGACATGGCATTTTGGGAGGCTTGATGAACAAGTGATAGGTAGCGCAGCATAGCGATAGAACGAAGCAACTAGCATAGCAATGATAGTAGTGAGATCCAAGGTGATGTTCATCTTGCCTGAAATCCCGCTAGGAAGAAGAACGAGTCCATGAAGAAGAAGAAGCCACGAAGACGAACCAAGCGTAGACGAACGAATCCTCGCAATCGCAACGAAACAGGAACTAACGAGAAGGAGCACAGCCGGAAAGAAGCAAACACACGGTAAACACTCAACACATAGACAAGACATGATGCACAACCAAGCATGATGCATCACAAAGGCTACATGCAGCTACTCATGGCAAGAGATGATGCATACAAGAGCAACACATTAAAGCAAGTTTAAATGAGGCCGGAAACAACATGTAATAAATCTGGTAAGTCCTCATATGCAAATTTCGAAATTGGTCCAGATCTGACTAAACCTTATGTTCAAGTTGTTAAGCAGCAAGTTAAGATGCACCAAGATGATCTACACGAAAATCTAGTCAAATTACATATAAAGTTCATTTAGTTCGGAGCTACGGCCTAGAAGATATGAGCAAAACAAGTTAAACATGGCATTGATGCAAAATGCATTCAAACATCAAGCAAACACTCTCAAAACAAGGATGCAACATGATAATATGAAACTACATGCACATCTAAGAAAGTTTCATATAGGGCATGCTCAAAACGGAGCAACGGTTCAAGACATACACTCTATACAAGATATAACAACAATCTGCCCAAAACAGCAACTAGGCATTTGCAAGCATCAAAACAACATGCTACAGTACCCCAACATGAAAAGAAAAGACATGGACATAATGTACATATGAAGCATAACAAACCATGAACACTGAGCTATCCCCAGAAAACAATATAACATGCTCAAAAGGACATGGCAAGATTGCAAATAATAACAGTTTCACAGACTTGGCAGAAATCACTGGACATAGCAGAAATAACATCAGGTTGCAATGTTTAGAGCTATCAAATAACATGCTAAAGGAACTTATCATGGCAAACAAAGCCATGCATACTAACAAGAAAGACAAAGAACAAAACCCCCTTACTGAACTAATTCCAAAGATCAACAGAAAACATGGTATCATCCATACAAACATAGCAAGTAATATCACAGATTCAGACATGGCAGGAACAACGATAAGTAGGCATGTTGGTGAGCTTTTACAACTCACCAAAGAGCAATACATGGCATGATAAGGATACCAACAGTAAGAAGACACATTTATGGAGCTAAAAATTGCAATAGCATAGTCATAGGGTCCATGGATCACTAACAAAGCACATGGCTAAACTGATCTTAATGTTAACAGGTTGACAGCAACATTATTTAGCAATTTGAGAGCAAGATTACAATACGCTACATCAGGCTATAAATGCAACCACAGGCATGGATGGATAGAACATGACATTTATAACAAAACATCCTTAGTGAACATCTCCAGATTACGCATAGAATGACATGTAGAAGCAGGTTTACATAGCATCATGATATAGCAGTTTTAGACTATCAAGACAGTAACAGAAAGTACCCTACTTCACGAGCTCGATGCACTCACTACAAGACTCACAAAAATACATGGATTGGCGACTGTAAAGTTGGCATGATTTAGCTCAAAACTCATGTAGACATCAAGCTCATAAGATGCACACACAAAATGCAATGAAAAAGAAAAAACAGCAAGTTCTGATAAGAGACAGCAGTTAACATCATATAGCGGTCTTGCAACGATGATTTAGGCATCAAGATTAACTCAAACAAGCATGGCACAATGGAACAAAATGAAGAGAATCTCACAGCGAACATTTTGATATATTACACGCACAAAAACGGAGCAGTACACACTATGTTATCACAGGTCAAACATGCACACTTAATGCTAATTTTCTCAGACTTGGTCATATTTCAAAAAAAACATGTGAGCGGTGGATAGCTATCCGATGCACGGAAGGGATCTTGCGGGTTCTCACCAGAGGGCCTAATGGGCCGGTCGGTGGAGGAGGAGGACTGGCAAGCCGGGGACGCGGGCCGAGCCGAGGCCCACGCGGGAAGGCCGGGCCACGAGGCTGGCGGCGCCTGCGTCGTCCTCCCGATGCAGGGACGAGGCCAGCGATGCGGGAAGGCGCTGGAAACCAGCAGTGGGGCAAGGGGAGGACATCGGAGGGGGCCGGGAACGGCGTCGGAGGCCGGATTCGGCAAGGGCGGGGCCGGCGGAGGCCGGATCTAGCCGGAGGGGCCGACTCCGGGGCTCGGAGGCGAGAATCCATGGCAGCGGCGGCGGTTCCCTGCGGGGAAGAGAGGAGAGCCGGGTGAGGGAGAGACGCAGGACGGTGAGGAGGGAGAGTGCAGCGGGGCTCCGGCCTGGTCAGATGCTTCGGCGACGGCAGAGTCAGCTCCGGCCAGGCGGCGAATCGAGCAAACAGGAGGAGGGCAAGCGAGCTCAGCCTCCTGCGGGGGCGCGAACGGGCGCTCGGGCGGCGGCGGCAGCGGTTGACTCGGGCCTGGGCGGGCCGCCGATGGGCTTCGCGTGCCCGCGCGGCTGGGGAGGTGGAGGAGGAGGCGTCAGGTGGCGGCGGCACTGTGGATGGGCATGGAAAACGAGGGAAGCGGCTAGGGTTTCAAAAACTGGACGGCTAGGGCGTCCATTTATAGGGGCTAGGTTAGGGGGATTTCATCCATTTTTTGAACCGTACGATCACCATTGGACGGTCCAGAGCGGAGGGGGCTCAGTACAATCCCAGTTTCACTTATGGATATCAGCCAGGCGGTCATTGGTATTAAACCAACTTAGGCCAAAAGCCTAAGCTTGGGGGAGTACGTATTTCTCACCGACTTTATATTCATGTTCACACACTAGTCATCGGTTCTCATACTCTTTCGTTGTATTATCCATGCTAGTTTAAATTTCTTTTTCTAGCTTTCTTCTTGTGTGTTTGATAAACTTTAAGAAAAACCAAAAAAAAATAGTTAGTTTAATTTCCATGCTTGTAGTAGCAATTAAAATGAAAACCCAAAAAGATTTCTAGTTCTTCTTCTTACTTGTTGGGAGCTTTCCCGTGTAAATAGTTTTATTTTCTTTTCTTTCTTTTGGGGGTCGAGAAGACTATATTGAAAATGCTTAGTGGCTCTTATATGCATGATTGTTTATTTAACTTAGAGCCCATATTACTTGTCTTCTCTCTTGAGTTGAATGCTTGCGATTCCAGCTTAGTCAATGCGTGCACTCTTATTATTATACACATCGTTCGGTCGTGCAAGTGAAAGGCAATATTGACGATATATGGACTTATTGGGATGAGAAAAGCTGGTATGAACTCGACCTCTCTTGTTTTTGTAAATATGATGATTCATCGTTCCTGACTCAACTACTATGAAGTAAACATATTCGCAACGACATCTAGAGATTATAGTTGCTTGTGCCATGCTTGATTAGCTATGAGTTATAATGGTTTACCTTGCGTGCGAACATGCTATTAGAATGATTATGATGTGATATGGTGGGATGGTATCCTCCTTTAAATAAATTGAGTGACTCGACTTGGCACATGTTCACGCATGTAGTTGAATCAAATCAACATAGCCTTCATGATATTTATGTTCATGGTAGATTATATCCTAATCATGCTTGTATTCGGTGTGAATTAATTTTAGTGCATGTTTATGACTGTTGTTGCTCTCTCAGTTGGTCGCTTCCCAGTCTTTTGCTAGCCTTCACCAGTACTAAGCAGGAGTACTCCTTGTGAATTCAAACTCCTTAAACCCCAAAGTTGTTCCATGTGAGTCCACTATACCTTCCTATATGCGGTATTTACCTGTCGTTCCAAGTAAATTTGTATGTGCCAAACTCCAAACCTTAAAATGAAATTCTGTTTTGTATGCTCGAGCAGCTCATGTTACAACTAGGGCTTCCTATATATTCCATGCAAGGTGGGTTATTCTCACGAGGAGTGGACTCCACTCCTCATTCACGAGAAAGGGCCGGTAACTGGGATGCCCAGTCCCATGATCCAAAAAAGATCAAAGCAAATCAAAATAATTAAACAAAACTCCCCCAGGGCTCTTATATGTTGGAGGCATTTGTTGTTTCGAGCAAGCCATGGATTGATGCTTGTTGGTGGTTGGGGGAGTACAAACCTTTACCATTCTGTTTGGGAACTGCCTATAATGCATGTAGTATGGAAGATACAGCCATCTCATAGTTGTTGTGTTGACAGAGAAAGTATGCCGCTCAAAATGTTATTCAATCTCTATTTTAAAATCGAGCTCTGGCACCTCTACAAATCCCTGCTTCCCTCTGTGAAGGGCCTACCTATTTACTTTTATGTTGAGTCATCACCCTTCTTATTAAAAAGCACCCATTTGGAGAACTGCTTGTCATTTGCATTCATTACTATTGGTTTATATTGGGTATGACTTGACTAGATCTCTTTTACAATGAATTACAATGTTTAGTCAGTCCTTGATCTTTAAAGGTGCTCTGCATTTATGTTTGCGGTCTCAGAAAGGGCTAGCGAGATACCATTTTGTTATATCATGTTATGATTATTTTGAGAAAGTGTTGTCATCCGAGTTTTATTATTATGGCTCGCCAGCTGATTATGCTATTGATATGAGTAATTGTGAGACCTAAGTGTTATTGTGAGTATGGTTAGTTCATAATATTTGCTAAAACTTGAATGTTGGCTTTTCATGTTACAACAACAAGAGCAAACAGAGTTTGTAAAAGTTTTTCTTTATCACTTTCAACTTATCAACCGAATTGCTTGTGGAGAAGCAAAGGTTTAAGCTTGGGGGAGTTGATACGTCTCCAACGTATCTACTTTTCCAAACACTTTTGCCCTTGTTTTGGACTCTAACTTGCACGATTTGAATGAAACTAACCTGAACTAACGTTGTTTTCAGCAGAGCTGCCATGATGTTGTTTTATGTGTAGAAAAGAAAAGTTCTCGGAATGTCCTGGAAATCCACGGAGGCACTTTTTGGAATTAATAAGAATTTTTTGTGAAAGATTCAATGCCAGGGGGCCCAGGGCCTATCAACGAGACAGGGGGCATGCCCCCCTGTAGGGCGCGGCCTCCTATCTCGTGGGCCCCCTGGACCTCCACCGACCTCAATTCCAACTCCATATATTCACGTTCGGGGAGAAAAAAAATCAGAGAGAAAGTTTCATTGCGTTTTACGACACGGAGCCGCCGCCAAGCCCTAATCTCTCTCGGGAGGGCTGATCTGGAGTCTGTTCGGGGCTCCGGAGAGGGGGATTCGTCGCCGTCATCATCATCAACCATCCTCCATCACCAATTTCATGATGCTCACCGCCGTGCGTGAGTAATTCCATCGTGAGGCTTGCTGGGCGATGATGGGTTGGATGAGATTTACCATGTAATCAAGTTAGTTTTGTTAGGGTTTGATCCTAGTATCCACTATGTCACGAGATTGATGTTGCTATGACTTTGCTATGCTTAATGCTTGTCACTAGGGCCGAGTGCCATGATTTCAGATCTGAACCTATTATGTTTTCATGAATATATGTGTGTTCTTGATCCTATCTTGCAAGTCTATGGTCACCTATTATGTGTTATGATCCGACAACCCCGAAGTGACAATAATCGGGATACTTCTCGGTGACGACCGTAGTTTGAGGAGTTCATGTATTCACTATGTGTTAATGCTTTGTTCCGGTTCTCTATTAAAAGGAGGCCTTAATATCCCTTAGTTTCCGCTAGGACCCTGCTACCACGGGAGGGTAGGACAAAAGATGTCATGCAAGTTCTTTTCCATAAGCACGTATGACTATTTACGGAATACATGCCTACATTATATTGATGAATTGGAGCTAGTTCTATATCACTGTATGTTATAACTATTACATGAGGAATCGCATCCGACATAATTATCCATCACTAATCCATTGTCTATGAGCTTTTCACATATTGTTCTTCGCTTATTTACTTTTCCATTGCTACTGTTACAACTACTACAAAAACCCAAAAACATTTATCTTTACTTTTGCTACTGTTACCTTTATTATCATACTACTTTGCTACTAAATACTTTGCTGCAGATACTAAGTTATCCTGGTGTTGGTTGAATTGACAACTGAACTCCTATTACTCGAGAATATTCTTTGAATCCCCTTGTGTCGAATCAATAAATTTGGGTTGAATACTCTATCCTCGAAAGCTGTAGCGATCCCCTATACTTGTGGGTTATCACCGACTGCCGTGACTTTCATCACCGACATCACCACTCGGTATGGCATACCGAATAGCATCATCACCGTCAACGGCACAAACTTTGCCAAAGGAGCCTTGGCTCATTTCTGTGCGATGCAGGGCATCCGACTGGACTCAGCGTCTGTTGCCCACCCGCAGTCAAACGGCCAGGTTGAGCGAGCAAACGGCCTCATCTTGTCCGGCATCAAGCCCCGACTGGTTGAGCCTCTTGAGTGTTTGGCCGGCTGCCGGCTCGATGAGCTGATAGCCGTCCTCTAGAGCATGCGCACAACTCCGAACAAATCGACCGGCTTCACGCCCTTCTTCCTCATACAGTGTTGAAGCCGTCATCCCAACGGACATAGAGTTCGACTCCCCACGAGTCACCATG
Source organism: Aegilops speltoides (assembly GCA_021437245.1). Lineage (NCBI taxonomy): Eukaryota > Viridiplantae > Streptophyta > Magnoliopsida > Poales > Poaceae > Aegilops > Aegilops speltoides. Next base: position 40,029,421 of record CM038143.1, read on the forward strand.
TACACCAAGGCGGACGCCAAGGAAGCACAAGAAGACGGCGTCGACCTGCTGGAGGAGGGCCGGCTGCTGGCACTCAGCCGGTCCGCCATCTACCAGCAGAGTCTACGCCGATACTACAACTGCAAGGTGAATCCAAGATCCTTCCAAGAGGGAGACCTTGTGCTCCGGTTGATCCAGCGAACAGCCGGCCAGCACAAGCTCTCGGCACCTTGGGAAGGCCCTTTTATCATCAGCAAGGTGCTGTGCAACGACTCCTACTATCTGATCGATGCTCAGAAGCCCAGAGCGCGCAAAAGAGATGATTCAGGCAAGGAGATGGAGAGGCCATGGAATGCAAACCTCCTCAGGAGATTTTACAGTTGAAAGCAGTATGTATCACGCTACCTTTTGTATTATGTACGAAGACTCCAGGTCCCCCGAGACTCGGGGACTGCCCTCCTTTTATCTATATGATAAGTGTTATGCCCATGAGTATGCTCTGTTTTATTATTTCCGCCTGGCACCGGGTCGACCAGTCGGCCCGGAGGTTTGCCGCCTTCTACTATATGCCGCCTCCTGCTGCCGGACAAGTAATGTGTTGGCACCTAAAACTTCTTCTGTCAAAAGCCGCAGCTTGCAGAGCGACTGAATGGCGGGCAGGGGTTGCAAAACAGTGCCCACAAGAAAAATGGCTAAGGAAAAAGCGCATATAGTTGAGGTCGGCACCGCACCTGCCCGGCCGACTGCCAAGCAGTCGGCCGGCTGGCTTCTGCTTCCCTTGCCAAAACTCCAAACGGCTAAGTACTTGCCCTCCTGCAAAAAGCTAAGCACTCAAACCAGCCGCAGTCCGTAGAGCCGCTGATTGGCTGGCAAGAGGTTAGCTAAGGGAGGGCAGCAAAGGAAAAATGCCAGGAGCACAAGGCAAGAAAAAGTAGAAGTCGGCGAAGCAAAGCATAAATTACGATAAGATATTTACATAGATAAAGGCCCATCGGCCAGCATTCAACAAAGTTTGATATACACCCCACGGGTGGAATTGTGCGAATTTAATCAAGATGTCCAGACTAGCAAGCAGGGAAAGTAAAGACATCCTAAGCAGTAGCGGAAGACTCTGGCTGGGCGCTGGGGTCGGCGGTGCCGGTTGGCGCGGTGGACGGCTCTGGCTGGGCGCTGGGGTCGGCGGTGCCGGTTGGCGCGGCAGACGGCTCCGGCTAGACGATGGAGTCAGTCGTACCGGTTGGCGCAGCAGGCGGCTCCGGCTGGACGACAGGGTCAGCTGCGCTAGTTGGCGCAGCAGGCAGCTCTGGCTGAACGCTGGAGTCAGCAGAAACACCAGTCGAGACGGCGGAGGGCTGGATGACGGAGTCGGTGGCGTCTGTCAGAGGAACGGGCGGCTGGTCAGTCACCGCCTAGCCGCCTCCAGCAGTAGTTGGCACTTTGCGCTTCCGTATGTGTACAGGCATAGCCGCTCCTCGGCAGTGTCGTCAGCCAGCGCGGAGCATGGTGCTTCCACTGGTACGTGGGAGGGCCCCCCCCCCCACCGGGAGGAGCCCTCGGGGCGTGTACAGCCCCGCCCTGACACGTGGCCGGCACGGTAGGGCTAGACGAGGTGGAGAGCGGGTCGTTGCTTGAGGTCCGGTCGGGTTGGGGCTGACCATCCACCCCAACCTCCGGCATGTCGTCTCGCTCTCCTCCTCCTCCTCCTCCTCCTCCTCCTGCCCCTCCTCCCCTTCATCACTGGAGTCGATGACTTCGGCCGAGTCTTCGCTATCCTCCGGGTTCAGCCCAAGCCATTTTTGCGGCGCTTCGGCGCCTTCCTCGACCACCTCCGGAATGAAAATGCTGGTGTTGGTGAAGTCGGCGATAGCCGCCGCCCTGTTGATAAGCTTGCCTTCCACCACCACTAGCTCCTCCTGCGCCTCCAGCCAGAACGTGGCCAACTGGGCTAAGTCTAGCCCAGGATACCACGCCTTGACGAACTCCAGGGCCCGGCGCGCTCCTGCCCTAGTTGCAGAGCCCTTCTAGGCCTCCAGGCGGCCGGCCGCCACCTCCAGCCAGTCAGCAGTCCGACTTGGGTTGAGCGGAGCCGGCAAGCCTAGCCAAAGGGCGAAAATCGCCTGACCCCCGACGCGCTGAAGACGGCGTAGCATCTGATGGGCAGGTCACAGACAGGCTTGGATGCTGAGGATTTCCTCGTTAAGGGTCCGGGGGGCGTCAGCGGCAATCTGCGCGCCTTCCGCCCTCCGCTCCTCACGCTGGGCCTCAATGATTTGGTTCGCGGTGACAGAGTGACCCGGGAAGAAGTCTGCTCGGGCAGAAGGCAAGAAAAACCAAAGTCAGAAACAAGCAGTCGGCTTAGATAAAGGCCGGCAGCCCAAGACAAGAAACAAGGAAAATAAAGCTCACCATCGACCAAGTCCTCGATGCTGCTGAAGTAGGCCATCGTCTACGCCTCCTTGTCGGCCCAGGCGGCGCGCTCGATTTCAAACTCGGCGAGGAGATCGGTCTCCTTCGCCTTCGCCTCCCGCTAGGCCGTCTTGAGGGCCTCCGTCTGCTCGACGAGCTGAGCGACCAGCCGGTCTTGCTCCTCGGCCAGCTTGCTGCACTCCGCCTCCTTGCCGCGCAGAGCGGTGTTGGCCTTGCCTAGCTGCTGCTGCAAGGCGGCGTTGGCCTCTGTAAAAAGAAAGAAGAAAGAGCATCAGTCAAATAACAAAGAGGGATGCAGTTGCCGGGGAGATCCGGCCCGACTGCTCAGCAGTCGGCCCGAATCTCGGGGACTACAGCCCGCGGGTGCGCCATCGCGCCCCCGCTGAGAAGAAATAGTTAACAAAAGTAGAGCCACTGGGGAGATTCGGCCCGACTGCTCAGTAGTCGGCCCGAACCTCGGGGACTACAGCCCGCGGGTGTGCCAGCGCGCCCCCGTGAAGAAAGAAAGTCGGATCTTACTCTGGCTCTCGGACAGATGGGCGGTCTGCGTCTCCAGCTCCCAGACCCTGGAGTTGAAGTTGACCGTGCGAAGATTGTGGTAGTCCTGCAAAGGGGATATCAGATAAAGTCAGCATTTGACATCTACAAGTTAAAGTTCCAGACCGCCTGCTCAGCAGCCGGCCCGAAACTTGGGGACTACACCCAGTGGGTGCACTAGCGCGCCCCCACGAAGAAAGCAAGAAGATTAAGAAATAAAGAAAAGCAAAGAAAACTTACGCGGATGGCTGCCCGCGACTCCAGGAAGGCTTCGTTGCGGCGCTTGAGGGCTTCGGCTTCAGCCCGGAGTTTGGCCTGGACGTCAAGGGATGCCTGGGCCAGGGCTCCCGTCCCTCCTCCGGGTACCCAGCCAGCCGGCGCGGCACTGGTCGCTTCAGTGTCGGGGATCGACGAGCTCGCGGCACTGGCTTATAGCGGTCGTGGCGCTGAGGCCGCCTTTGCAAGACGGTGGTGCACGGGTGTGCGAACCTCAGGAGTCAGGTCCGTCACCACCGCGTCCACGACTGGTGGCACCGGCGGCACAGCCGGCTGCTCGTCCTGTGTCCCGCAAGTCGGTTGTGGCGGCGGCACAATGACGTCCGGCATGGCCACGTCACCGCCCTCCCGCTCCTGGATCGGCTGCTCGTCACCGGCTCCCCTGGTCGTCGCCTCAAACTCCGGTGGAGGTGGCGCGGTGTTCAGAGGCGTCACGAGTAGCGGCTCTTGGTGGCGTGCAGCCTCCGCGAGTCGCTCCTTCTCTGCGGCTTCAGCCTCCGCCTGCGCTAGCTTCCTCGCGCGGATGCAGCGGCCTTGTCCGCCTCCGCCTTCGCCAGACGGTTGGCCTCTTCCTCCCGCGCGTTCCGCTCCCTCGCCTCCCGGAGGTCGGCGACCGGGTCGATTTGCCGGCTAGTGGAGGAGGTCGCTGTCGACCTGATGATCGAGGCGGCGCCCGACTTCTCAGGAGTCAGCGGGGTCGTGGGATAAGAAGACAAGTCAGAAAAGTTTTTTTAGGCCGGATCGGCGAAGAGGCAGAAAACATGGGAAGAATACTTACGCTGACACCATGACCGGCACCTTCGGTTGCCTCTGATATTTGGCAACCTTGGCTGCGGCTTCCTTCCGCCTGGTCGCCGCGGCCGGGTTCTTGGGCTTCTTTGGCGCGCTGCCAAATAGGGCAGCGCCTTGCCTCCGCTTGCGTTTGCCACCATGGGCGGGCGACCCAGTAGAGGGGCCTGCCTCGGTGTTGGCAGTGCTCCGGGTGGGGCGCAGCTCGTCTTCTTCATCGTCATCGTTGGGCCGAGTCTCCACGCCGCCACCCTCCTCGAAGCCGCCTGCTCTGCCGCCACCGCCTATTGTGTCGTCCGCCAGGGCAACCGCCCCCAAGTCGGGGTCGTCCACATCGCTCACCGCCCTGTTAGGCAGGTAGTCACCACCTGGCCCCACGATGGCGGCCGTCGTCTCGGACATATAAATCTGCACTCCAGAAGGGAGTCGCGTCATGACAAGAACAAGACTGAGAAACAGAGCTAAAAGAAGAAATCAAAGGGACTTACGGCAGGCGGCGGCTCGTCACGGGAGTACGGCCGCTTCCCATGCCGTCAGTCTTCCTCTGACGCCTTGAGGTCGGAAATCTCATTCACCATCCGCGCGACCTCGGCAGTCGGCATCTCCCTCGTGCACAGCCGGCTGGGGTCACGGTGCCCGCTCATCCAAAAGATCGGATGAGGGCGGCTCTGGAGCGGGACGACTCGGCGCTCGACGAAGGTGATGAGGAGGTCGGAGGCCACAAGGCCCTCCGACTCCTGGAGCACCCGGAGTCGGCCGATGGCGGCCGCGGCATCCGGCGACACCGGCTTCGGCTTGTAGCCTCAGTTGGGCCAGAGCCCGGTGGGAGGGCCGGCCTCGTAAGACGGCAGGTTGATGAAGTCGATAGCCGGATCGACGTTCTCAACATAGAAGTAAGATTTCCACCACATCTTTATAGACTGTGACAGCTTGATGACGGGGAAGGCGTTCCTTTTCACCGGCCGGTGCACGGCGACAAACCCACCGCACTCGGCCGCCGTCTCCTTGGCGGAGGTGCCGAGCTTCCCATAGAAGAATGCTCCCCACAGCTCGAGTGTGGGGAGGATGCCGATGTAGCCCTCGCACACCGTGACGAAGGCCGAGAGCAGGGTCACGGTGTTGGGCATGACGTGATGAGGTTGGAAGTGATTGAAATCGAGGAACGAGCGGAGGAAGCCGCTCACCGGAAGGCCGAAGCCACGGAGGAAGTGCAAGCGGAAGACGACCCGCTCGTTCCCCTTCGGTGCAGGCGAGATCTCCTCCTCCGGCGGCACCGGCGCTTTGACGAATGCCGCGTTCGGCATCCGGCGCATGTCGCCGAGGAAGGAGATGTGATCTTCAATCACCGTCGACCCGTCCCAGTCGCCTCCCTTCTCGCGTGCCATGGCTTCAGGGCCGCGAGGGGAGGAGGAGTGCGTCGGCGGCGAACGGCGGAAGCGCCTCGGCAGCACGGAATGATGACCCACAAGTATAGGGGATCTATCGTAGTCCTTTCGATAAGTAAGACTGTCGAACCCAACGAGGAGCAGAAGGAAATGATAAGCGGTTTTCAGTAAGGTTTTCTCTGCAAGCACTGAAATTTTAGGTAATAGATAGTTTTGTGATAAGATAAATGGTAACGAGTAACAAGTAAATAAAGTAAATAAAGTGCAACAAGGTGGCCCAATCCTTTATGTAGCAAAGCATAAGCCTGGACAAATTCTACTAATAAAGAAGGAGCTCCCGAGGACACATTGGGAATTATCGTCAAGCTAGTTTTCATCACGTTCATAAGATTCGCGTTCCTCTAGGCCCAAATAATGGTGAAGTGTCATGTAGTCGACATTCACATAACACCACTAGAGGATAGACAACATACATCTCATCAAAATATCGAACGAATACCAAATTCACATGACTACTAATAGCGAGACTTCACCCATGTCCTCAGGAACAAACGTAACTACTCACAAAGCATATTCATGTTCATAATCAGAGGAGTAATAATATGCATAAAGGATCTGAACATATGATCTTCCACCAAGTAAACCAATTAGCATCAACTACAAGGAGTAATCAACACTACTAGCAACCCACAGGTACCAATTTGTGGTTTTGATACAAGATTGGATACAAGAGATGAACTAGGGTTTTGAGAGGAGATGGTGCTGGTGAAGATATTGATGGAGATTGACCCCCTCCCGATGAGGATCGTTGGTGATGACGTTGGTGATGATTTCCCCCTCCCGGAGGGAAGTGTCCCCGGCAGAACAGCTCCACCAGAGCCTTAGATTGATTCCGCCAAGGTTCCGCCTCGTGGCGGCGGAGTTTCGTCCCGTAAGCTTGCCCACGATTTTTTCCAATGTAAAAGTGATGATATAGCAGAAGATGGACGCCGGAGGCCCACCAGGGGGCCCAAGAGATAGGGGGCCGCGCCCTACAGGGGGGGGCGCGCCCCCCTGTCTCCTGGACAGGGTGTGGACCCCCTGGCCTATTTCTAAATTCTTAACAAATCCAAAAGGTTGTTTCGTGGAGTTTCAGGACTTTTGGAGTTGTGCAGAATAGGTTTCCAACGTTTGCTCCTTTTCCTGCCAGAATTCCAGCTGCCGGCAATCCCCCTCTTCATGGTAAACCTTGTAAAATAAGAGAGAATAGCCATAAGTATTGAGATATAATGTGTAGTAACAACCCATAATGCAATAAATATTGATATAAAAGCATGATGCAAAATGGACGTATCAACTCCCCCAAGCTTAGACCTCGCTTGTCCTCAAGCGGAAGCCAAAATCGAAAAATATGTCCACATGTTTAAAGATAGAGGTGTCGATAAAAATAAAATACGGACATGAGGGCATCATGATCATTCTAATAACAGCAACATATATAAATTTTTTGTCATATGATTTCCTATGCTCAAGTAATAAGCAATTCACAATGTCAAGTGTGGTTCAAAAACTTCATTGGGAACTAACAAACTATAATCTCAGTCATTGAAGCAATTGCAATTTATCGTAACATCAGAAAGAGTCAATAATAGAGCTTTTCAGCAAGCTCACATACTCAACTATCTCGTAGTCTCCTATAATTGTTAACACTCACGCAATACTAGTGGTTATAGAGTTTCAGCCGGACACTGAGAAAGATAGGGGCTTATTGTGTTGCCTCCCAACATATTCACCTTTAGGTGATGTCAACAATAATGGCCTATGCCAACTTACATCCAATTGGATATATGTATCATGATCTTTCAAACACGGGGAGCTTGCCAAAGGATAAAATGAAAAAGGGAAAGGTGAGGATCACCTTGACTCAAGCATAAAGTAAAAAAACATAAAGTACAAGATAGTCCCTTCACAGAGGGAAGCAGAGGTTGTCATGCGCGTTTAGGGTTGATGCATAAAGTCTTAGTGCAAAAGAACGTCACTTTATATAGCCCCTTGTATGTGGACCTTTATTATGCAGTCCGTCGCTTTTATTACTTCCACAAAAAGTTTGTACAAAGTTTATTTTCTCTGCACTAATAAATCATACATATTTAGAGAGCAATTTTTATTGCTTGCACCGAGGACAACTTACTTGAAGGATCTTACTCAATCCATAGGTAGGTATGGTGGACTCTCATGGCAAAACTGGGTTTAAGGATATTTGGAAGCACAAGTAGTATCTCTACTTGGTGCAAGGAATTAGGCTAGCATGAGGGGGAAAGGCAAGCTCAACATGTTTGGAAGGTCAATGACAATATACATTAACTGAGATGTCGGAAAACATAAACCATTACGTTGTCTTCCTTGTCCAACGTCAACTCTTTTAGCATGTCATACTTAATGAGTGCTTCACAATCATAAAAGATGTCCAAGATAATATATTTATATGCGAACCCCTCTTTCCTTATCACTTCCTATTACTTGCAATGATGACCAAGGCTACGTTCATCAACTATCAACAATTTTTATGCCCCATACTTTCTATGTGTGAAGTTATCACTATCCATAAGATCAATATGAACTCTTTGTTCTTTCTACTTTCTCAAAGCCCTTGACTCAACACTAATCTTTATTATAGATAGCACACGGACTCGATTACATAAAGAGATCACAATGCAAAACTCAGAACTACTTGATATCAAAAACTTCAAACTACTAGATCAAGATACTACTAAAAGGATCGAACTAAATAAAGCAGTAAAAATAGGAGTGTGATGGTGATACGATACCGGGGCACCTCCCCCAAGCTTGGCAGTTGCCAAGGGGAGTGCCCATACCCATGTGATTATTTCTTCGGAGGTGATGGAGGTGGTGATGTTGACGGTGGATAATCATACATTGAGCGTAAAAGCTCCTCCAACTTGCGGATAATGCCCTTGAGCCCAGCAATATGATCCTTTAACAAAATATTCTCCTGTGTGAGATACTTGTTCTGTATGCGGGCTAACTCAATCATCTTCAAAGCTTCAATCTCTGTTGGAGTGAAAAGGTTAGGTAAAGGTTGAGGGATGTCTTCTTCTTTCACCACCGGAGCTTGAACCTCCATGGCCTTTTTGATCCCTTCATCCTGGTTGATCTCTTCTAGTTCCTCTCTTTTCAACTCTGTCTTCAATAGCCAAGCATCCTTGTCTTCGTTGTTGGGGGAGGGAGAAGTCATGGTGCCCTAAATCTGCAACGGAAATAGCTCGAAACGAAAACAGAAGATATTTGCGTGATACGGTGGTCAAAACCTTTGGGAGTATATATAATGAGTTTTTACCGACCAAAATACATAACATACAAGAAAACGGAGTCCGGGGAGCACGCGAGGTGCCCATGAGACAGGGGGCGCGCCCTACAGGGGGGCCTCCTCTCTCGTGGGAGCCTCGTGTCCGTTTCGGACTACTTATTTCTTCCTAAAATTCTTAAATAATCCAAAACTGATAAAAATTGCCATTAGAGCTGTTCTGGAGTCGGTTTACTTACCGTACCATGTAGCTATGCCTTTTCGGAGTCTGGAACGTTCTGGAAAGTGTCCCTTATGTATTCCTCAGGGGTTATGGTTTCGATAATATTAGTTTCAACATTGATAGGATTACCTGAAATATAATGTTTAATTCTTTGACCGTTTACCACCCTCGGATTTGTGCCTTCGAAGTTGTTGATTTTTATAGCACCAGAACAATAGACCTCCTCGATAACGTAGAGACCTTCCCATTTTGAGAGAAGTTTTCCTACAAAAAAATTAAACAAGAGTTGAACAATAACACATAATCTCCTACGTTAAACTCACGCTTTTGTATCCTTGTATCATGCCAGCGTTTGACTTTTTCTTTGAAAAGCTTAGCATTCTCATATGCTTGGGTTCTCCATTCATCAATTGAGCTAATATCAAACAACCTCTTCTCACCGGCAAGTTTGAAGTCATAGTTGAGCTCTTTAATAGCCCAATATGCTTTATGTTCAAGCTCAAGAGGTAAATGACATGCTTTTCCATAAACCATCTTATATGGAGACATACCCATAGGATTTTTGTATGCAGTTCTATAGGCCCATAATGCATCATCAAGTTTTTTGGACCAATTCTTTCTAGATCTATTCACAGTCTTTTGCAAAGTTAATTTGAGCTCTCTATTGCTCAACTCTACTTAACCACTAGACTGTGGGTGATAAGGAGATGCGATTCTATGATTGACATCATACTTAGCGAGCATCTTACGGAAAGCACCATGAATAAAGTGTGAACCACCATCAGTCATAAGATATCTAGGGACTCCAAACCTCGGAAAAATATCTTCTTTAAGCATTTTAATAGAAGTGTTATGATCAGCACTACTAGTTGGAATAGCTTCTACCCACTTAGTAACGTAATCAACAGCAACTAAAATATGTGTATAACCATTAGAGGCAGGAAAAGGTCCCATATAATCAAAGCCCAAACATCAAACGGTTCAATAACAAGAGAATAATTCATAGGCATTTCTTGACGTCTACTAATGTTACCTATTCTTTGACACTCATCACAAGACAAGACAAATTTACGAGCATCTTTGAAGAGAGTAGGCCAATAAAAACCAGATTGTAGTACCTTGTGTGCAGTTCTATCTCCAGCGTGGTGCCCTCCATAGGATTCAGAGTGACACTTGCGTAGGATTTGTTCATGTTCATGCTCAGGCACACAACGTCTAATAATACCATCTATCCTTCTTTATAAAGGTGTGGATCATCCCAAAAGTAATGTCTTAAATCATAAAAGAACTTTTTCTTTTGCTGGTATGTGAAACTAGGCGGTATATATTTAGCAACAATGTAATTAGCATAATCAGCATACCAAGGAGCAGTATGAGAAGCATTGACGACCGCTAATTGTTCATCAGGAAAGCTATCATTAATAGGCAGTGGGTCATCAAGAACATTCTCTAACCTAGACAAGTTGTCTGCAACGGGGTTCTCAGCTCCCTTTCTATCAATAATATATAAGTTAATTTCTTGGAGCAAGAGAACCCATCTAATGAGTCTAGGCTTAGCATCTTTCTTTTCCATAAGATATTTAATAGCAGCATGATCAGTGTGAATAGTAACTTTGGAATCAACAATATAAGGTCTAAACTTATCACATGCAAACACAACTACTAAGAACTCTTTTTCAGTGGTAGCATAATTTCTCTGGGCAGTACCAAGAGTCTTACTTGCATACTGGATAACATTCAATTTCTTATCGACTCTTTGCCCTAAAACAGCACCTACAGCATAATCACTAGCATCGCACATAATTTCAAAAGGTAAATTCCAATCAGGTGGCTGAACAATAGGTGCAGTGATCAAAGCTTTCTTAAGTGTTTCAAAGGTTTCTACACAATCATCATCAAAGACAAAAGGAATATCTTTTGCAATAAATTAGTCAGAGACCTAGAGATTTTAGAAAAGTCCTTAATGAACCTCCTATAAAAGCCAGCATGACCAAGGAAACTTCTTATACCTTTTATGTCCTTGGGACATGGCATCTTTTCAATAGCATCAACTTTGGCTTTATCAACTTCAATACCTCTCTCGGAGATCTTGTGCCCCAAGACAATGCCTTCATTAACCATAAAGTGACACTTTTCCCAATTCAGGATGAGACTAGTGTCTTCGCATCTCTGCAAAACTCGATCAAGGTTGCTCAAACAATCATCAAAAGATGATCCATAGACGGAGAAGTCATCCATGAATACCTCACAAATCTTTTCACAAAAATCAACAAATATAGCCATCATGCATCTTTGAAAGGTAGCAGGTGCATTACATAAACCAAAAGGCATACGTCTATAAGCAAACGTACCAAAAGGGCAAGTAAAAGTAGTTTTAGATTGACCCTTTGCGGACACAGGTATTTGAGAGAAGCCAGAATAACCATCTAGAAAGCAAAAATGTGTGTGTTTGGATAGCCTTTCTAGCATTTGATCAATAAAAGGTAAAGGGTAATGATCTTTCTTAGTAGCTTTATTTAACTTACGGAAATCAATTACCATCCTATAGCCTGTAATAATTCTTTGCGGGATCAATTCATCTTTATCATTAGGAACAATGGTAATACCTCCCTTTTTAGGGACACAATGGACAGGGCTTACCCATTCACTATCAGCAACGGGATAAATAATACCTGCCTCAAGGAGCTTTAGAATCTCCTTTCTTACCACTTCCTTCATTTTGGGATTTAATCATCTTTGAGGATCTCTAACTGGTTTGGCATCTTTCTCCACTGAAATTTTGTGTTGAATAATGTGGGACTAATGCCCTTAAGATCATCCAGAGTATATCCAATAGCAGCTCGGTGCTTCTTCAGAGTTTTCAATAATCTTTCTTCTTCTTTCTCTGAAAGGTTAGCAATAATAATAACAGGATATATTTCTTTTTCATCAAGATAAGCATATTTGAGATTATCAAGTAAGGGTTTGAGTTCAAACACGGGATCACCCTTGGGTGGAGGGGGATCCCCAAGAATTTCAACGGGAAGGTTATGTTTTAGCATAGGTTCTTGTTTAAGGAACACTTTATCTATTTCTTCCCTTTCCTTCATAAACATATCGTTTTCATGGTCTAACAAATAATGTTCTAACGGATCAGTTGGAGGAACAGCAATGGAAGCAAGACCAATAATCTCATCCTTACTAGGTGGTTCCCTTTCACGAGGTTGTCTACTAAATTTAGCAAAATTGAACTCATGAGACATACCATCTATGCCAACAGTGACTACCTTACTTTTACAGTTAATCTTAGCACTAGCAGTATTCAAGAAGGGTCTACCAAAAATAATGGGACAAAAATCATCTTGTGGGGAAGCAAGAACAAGAAAATTAGCAGGGTATTTAACCTTCCCGCACAAAACTTCAACATCTCTAACAATCCCAATAGGTTTAATGGTATCCCTATTAGCAAGCTTAATAGTAACATCAATGTCTTCTAATTCAACACGTGCAATATCGTGCATAATTTCTTTATAAAGATCATAAGGTATCGCACTAGCACTAGCACCCATATCACATAATCCATGATAACAATGATCTCCTATTTTAACAGAAATAACAGGCGTGCCTATAACAGGTCTACGTGTCTTAGTATCAGGTCTAGCAATATTAGCAGTTTCACCCAAGAAAGAGATAACATGCCCATCTAAGTCCTCATCCAAGAGATCTTTAATCATAGCAATACCAGGTTCAACATTAATTTGCTCAGGAGGTGTATCGGTCCTAGTATTACTCTTACGAACAACAGTCGAAGCTTTAGCATGATCTTTTATCCTAACAGGAAAAGGAGGTTTTTCGACATAAGCAGTAGGAATAATAGGATCACTATATGTAATAGTCTTTTCTTCGACTGTAATAGGTGCAACTACTTTTCACTTCAACAGGAGGATTATATTTAAACCACTTCTCTTTAGGGAGATCAACGTGAGTAGCAAAAGTTTCACAAAAAGTAGCTACTATCTCAGAGTCAAGTCCATACTTAGAGCTAAATCCACGGAAAGCATTGGTATCCATAAAAGATTTAACACAATCGAACTTAGGTATCATACCTGACTCCTTACCATCATCGGAACCCCAATCTTCAGAGTTGTGTTTAATTCTTTCCAATAAGTCCCATTTGAAGTCAATAGACTTCAGCATATAGGAACCAGCACATGAAGTATCGAGCAGGTTGCGATTATCAAGAGAAAGCCAAGCATAAAAATTTTGAATAATCATTTCCCAAGAGAGCTCATGATTGGGGCATGAATACAACATTGACTTAAGCCTCCCCCAAGCTTGAGCAATGATTTCTCCTTCGCGAGGCCAGAAATTATGTATGTAATTACGATCACGATGAACAAGATGCATAGGATAGAACTTCTGGTGAAATTCCAACTTCAATCGCTTATAATTCCAAGATCTCGTATCATCACATAGCCTATACCATGTCATTGCATCTCCCTTAAAAGATAAAGGGAAGACCTTCCTTTTGACAATATCATCGCGAATACCTGCAAGCTTAAATAATCCACAAACTTCATCCACAAAGATAAGGTGTAAATCGGGATGCAATGTTCCGTCTCCTACAAAAGGATTAGCTAGCAGTTTTTCTATCATACCCGAAGGAATCTCAAAGTGAATATTTTCATAAAGTTCAGTAGGTTGAGGAGCATCTCTTTGCTCTTCTGTTTGGGGTGAAGATACCCCAAACAAGCCCCTCAAAGGATTAGTTTCCATAGTGACAAGTAACAGATAATTTCAGCACACTATATAAATGTTTCCTTACCAAGTTCCACTCACCAAAAGCGCTACACTCCCCGGCAACGGCGCCAGAAAAGAGTCTTGATGACCCACAAGTGTAGGGGATCAATCGTAGTCCTTTCGATAAGTAAGAGTGTGGAACCCAACGATGAGCAGAAGGAAATGATAAGCGGTTTTCAGTAAGGTTTTCTCTGCAATCACTGAAATTGTAGGTAATAGATAGTTTTGTGATAAGATAAATGGTAAGGAGTAACAAGTAAATAAAGTAAATAAAGTGCAGCAAGGTGGCCCAATCCTTTATGTAGCAAAGGATAAGCCTGGACAAATTCTACTAATAAAGAAGGAGCTCCCGAGGACACATTGGGAATTATCGTCAAGCTAGTTTTCATCACGTTCATAAGATTCGCGTTCGGTACTTTGATAATTTGATATGTGGGTTGACCGGCACTTGGGTACTGCCCTAACATGGACAAGCATCCCACTTATGATTAACCGAATTGCAAGCATCCGCAACTACAAAAAGGAGTATTAAGGTAAACCTAACCACAGCATTAAACATACGGGTCCATATCAACCCCTAACGAAGCAACGCATAAACTAGGGTTTAAGCTTCTGTCACTCTAGCAACCCATCATCTACTTATTACTTCCCCATGCCTTCCTATAGGCCCAAATAATGGTGAAGTGTCATGTAGTCGATGTTCACATAACACCACTAGAGGATAGACAACATACATCTCATCAAAATATCGAACGAATACCAAATTCACATGACTACTAATAGCGAGACTTCACCCATGTCCTCAGGAACAAACGTAACTACTCACAAAGCATATTCATGTTCATAATCAGAGGAGTAATAATATGCATAAAGGATCTGAACATATGATCTTCCACCAAGTAAACCAATTAGCATCAACTACAAGGAGTAATCAACACTACTAGCAACCCACAGGTACCAATTTGTGGTTTTGATACAAGATTGGATACGAGAGATGAACTAGGGTTTTGAGAGGAGATGGTGCTGGTGAAGATGTTGATGGAGATTGACCCCCTCCCGATGATAGGATCGTTGGTGATGATTTCCCCCTCCCGGAGGGAAGTGTCCCCGGCAGAACAGCTCCGCCAGAGCCCTAGATTGATTCCGCCAAGGTTCCGCCTCGTGGCGGCGGAGTTTCATCCCTTAAGCTTGCCCACGATTTTTTCCAAGGTAAAATTGATGATATAGCAGAAGATGGACGCCGGAGGCCCACCAGGGGGCCCAGGAGATAGGGGGCCGCGCCCTACAGGGGGGCGCGCCCTACAGGGGGGGCGCCCCCCTGTCTCCTAGACAGGGTGTGGGCCCCCTGGCCTATTTATTTCGCTCATAAATTCTTAATAAATCCAAAAGGTTGTTTCTTGGAGTTTCAGGACTTTTGGAGTTGTGCAGAATAGGTTTCCAACATTTGCTCCTTTTCCAGCCAGAATTCCAGCTGCAGGCATTCCCCCTCTTCATGGTAAACCTTGTAAAAGAGAGAATAGCCGTAAGTGTTGAGATATAATGTGTAGTAACAGCCCATAATGCAATAAATATTGATATAAAAGCATGATACAAAATGGACGTATCACGGAGCAGCAGCAGCGGCGAAGGAGGAGAGAGCAGAGAAGGAAGAGAGAGTGGGAGGGGACGCGCGTGCTTCGTCGCACACCTCCCTCCCCCTACTTATAGCCCTTGGGCTACGAAGCCGAGGGGGTGGGGCGTGGGGTCGTGGGACTAACTGCGCCCACGATCCCCATGACCCCCCGTTTACTGCGCGCATTTACCACGCCTTGAACGGTCGTGGGAATCGCAACCACCTCCCTCGGCACAGCGGATCCGCCCGTGTGCCGAGGCACGGTAGTGGCGGGCCCGGCCCTGCTGTCACGTCCCATCAGGAGCGTGGGGTGGCAGGCTGGCCGGGCTGGTGCGCGCCGCGTGGCGTGCCTATGGCGGGCAGCGGCCCTGGGAAGCTTAGCAGGCACGCCACCTGTTTCTCCCACCTTGGAGTTCAAAATCGACCAAAAGTCCCGCCTGGCCAAGGCCGACTCCAGCAGCCGGCCAATCGCAAGGCGGATCGAACATTTTTTTCCGGAGCTCGGTGAGGGGGGAAGCCGCTGAGACTTCGCGGCCCCTCGACCACAATGCCTCACCGGCTTTGGGGACTACTATCGGAGTAATGGGCCACGGGTAGCCTCACCCGAGACCCTGGATTTATCAAGACTTTGGGCCAGCTTCGCCTTGTTGTGCCCCCAAGCTGAAGCTCCACCCTCCGGGGGCCGGCTAGCTCAACGGCCGACCGCCAGAGGACGGCCAATCACCAACAGACGACACCACGAGCGGCCGGCTCCAGCCAGCCGGCCTCTAGTGAGGACGGCATCGAGCAGGCGGCCACCTCGCGCCCTTAGAGTTTGTGCCCCCATCAAGAGGACGAGATGGGGCATGGCTACAGTGAAGCCCTCACCCCCGAATCTTGGGCTTAGCATGGCCACAGTGCCCCGTCCAGGCGGAGATCTCCGCACGGCGTGGCACTGCTGCCACCTTCCCCTGACGTCACTCCGGACAGGAGGAGCCCTGCTCCCCACGACGGCATGTCGGTACGGCCGGCAGGCTGTGGGCCCTACCAGGCAGTGACACCCCAGAAGACGGCACACGCCGAACCAGTCGGACCAGGGGAGGGCCGGCCTCCAGTAGGCGGCCATCTCCTCCCTCGAAGCAAGTGCACCATTAACCTAATGAGACCAGGTGTGGCTATAGTGATCTCCCACGAGGCGGCGGGACTGTAGCCACACTGAGCTGACCAAGCATGCGTCATTAGCAGCACGGCTACAGTGAGCAGCCACCAACCAGACCCGCCAGCAGCGGGAGCGGCCTGTCGGCTCCATACCAGACCAGTCGGTGGGGCCCACCAGGCGGCAGGCCCCAATATTCGGCGGAGAAGCCGGAGGCCGAAGGCGCTTACAGCCGGGCCCAGCAGCCGACCAGATTACCATTGTACCCCTGGGGGTTAGGCCTATATAAACCCCCCCAGGGCACCCATGCAAAGGGTTCCCACCCCATTAGACCTAGCCACATCCCTAGAGCAGGAGAGAGCTAGCCTTACCTTCTCCTTCTTCTAGCATACAGCTCAAGGAGCAACTTTGTATCACTTTGCCTTAGTGATCATGTGGAGACCCCGCAGAGCAGGACTAGGGGTGTTATCTCCTAGGAGAGCCCCAAACCTGGGTAAAGTATGTCGGCGTTCGTGTCTACGCCTCATCCCGCTTCCAGGCACCGGGAACGTTCTACTCGCCCCCACCATGATAAGCCATCCTTTGGCATATGTCGCACCCAACCCCCGACACTACTTCTATTCATGATTAGAAGTTCCACCGCCGCAAGGCCTCTGTATCCACGAGATCCAATCTAGACCCCGTTCTGGCACCCTGCCGGAGGGGGGGATCATCACCGGTGGCCATCTTCATCATCTCGGTGGCTACCACGATGAGGAGGGAGTAGTCCACCCTCGGGGCTGAGGGTTTGTACCAGTAGCTATGTGTTTGATCTCTCTCTCTCTCTCTCTCTCTCTCGTGATCTATATCATGGCCTTTGTTAATATACTCGAATCATATGATGTTTCTCCCCTCTATACTCTTGTTATGATGAATTGAATCTTTACCCTTCAAAGTTTTGTCTTGTCGGATTGAATATTCAGAGATGGGAACACATGATATATGTCTTGTAATATGAATACTTGAGGTGACAATGAGGTATCTAATTGATTCACTTGATATGTGTTATGGCATTCAACTCGTGGATTCCCGTGGTGATATTGGGGTAATTTATGCATAGGGTTGATGCACGCTTTTCTCTAACGGAAACTTTGGGGTCTCTTTATAGCTCTTTGTGAGGATTGAGTATTATGAGTATGAATTTGCTTTGGTGTTATTCTAGTACGAACTCTAGGATAGATCGAACTGAAAAAAATAGCTTTGTGTTACTTTACACTACTAGGGAAAAGGCTAGCAGCAGCGCGGGTTTTAGATGTATCAGTAGCGCGGGTACATGCGCTACTAATAAGGCGCTACAGCTAACGCATAGCAGTAGCGCGTGCTCACCCGCGCTACTGCTACACAAGTGTAGCAGCAGCGCGGTTAGAGGAAGCTCGCTACTGCTAGTAGCGCTAGCGCGCTTTGGCTGGACGCGCTACTGCTATTGAGGCGCTGCTGCTAACTTTTATACACTCGCTACTGCTAATTTAAGTAGTTTTTTTTGGCATATTTGTTTTGTATTTGAACAGGCTTTGTAGAAGAATCTTTAGCACATAGAAATGTCATCATGATACACATACAAATGCCTGCGAGACCACAAATGTAATCATAGCATGTACATACAAATAGTCTCATCATAATCATCATCCAACACAAAGTGATATCTTGTCATCATCTCGAAAATAGCGATACATGCAAGTCTCGAATACTTGCAACTACAACAGCGTCATCCATCTAAACAAAGGTATACGCAAGAAGTGCTATCACTATGAGTGAGAGCGGAACTATCAAGATACATGAGGTGGCGATTCTGAGTCCTCTCTCGCGCTAGCGTGAACCTCAAGTAACTAGCTTCTCCTTCTTGTCTGCTTTTGAAGCCTTTATGGCTGGCGCCCGTGAACCCATTCACTTGCGCCTGACACTCATGCCACTCATTGTACACCCCCGAAACCTTCCCTTTGTACACGACATAGCATTTTCATCTCGCCATCAAGAAACTAGGTACCTATTAGAGATGCATGTTCATGAAGAGGATGTACAATCATATATATGCAACAAAATATACTAGAGCAACACCAAAAAAGAAAGGGTTAGCAACTAGATGCAACATATACAGTACGCAAATTAATTAACTAGAGGTACACAGGTCATCATACGCAAACTAACAAAGTAGCGTTACGCAAGTTCGGCAGGGACCGTGGACATCACAAAGTTTCATCGCTACAAAAAGTATACAAGTTCAACCGACACATATCATCATCATCGGCATCATAAATCACTAGAAGTTCCATCCTTCCATATCATCGAGGACAAACCCTAGCTTCTTGAGCGGCGTGAGGTCTAGGCGTTGCATGCCTATGCGAGTTCGGACGTCATTTCGCGATATAGGGCCGTGGTGGAACATCCCTTCTCATCGGCGACTTCTTTCATGATGATCGTCGCAATGTCGCTTTGGATGCAAAGAAGTCATCTCTAAGTTTATAATTCGCTTCTCCATGAGATTCTAGCCACTTGTGGATATGATCATCATTCTGCTGTTAATCTGAAGCTTTGGTGATCCGTGTTGAACTGAATCATGAGATGGACGATGTAGAATCCATCCTTCTTGCTTGGTTTTGGGACATGGATGCAGGAGAAGTTAGTTTTATGCGCAAAACCCATCTTCTTGTTCCTTTGTTTCTTGATCTGCACGTGGCCACCTCTAAAGCTGAAGCCTTGGAGAGCATCATCATCTAGAATATTCATTATGTGGGTGTAGTCCTTTTTCTCATAGTCTCTGGAAGGGTCAAAATACACGGCGTGGGAGACTTGCGGGTAAAGAACAATAAGGACGGCGCGCCCGTTGCTGCGGGGAAAAGACACCTCAAATTATTCCCCATATGAGAGAGAAGGAATGATTGAAATGTACGAAAGGGTTGTCGGAACTGACTTACTTTGGATGATAAGGCATGAGGACAATTTCGGTCCTTATTCGTACCATGAAGTTTTGGAGGTACTCCTAGCAGTTTCACACTCAAAGTCGCCGAGACTCAAGAAAGACTTCGTGCATGTAATGCGGATCCGCC
Source organism: Aegilops speltoides (assembly GCA_021437245.1). Lineage (NCBI taxonomy): Eukaryota > Viridiplantae > Streptophyta > Magnoliopsida > Poales > Poaceae > Aegilops > Aegilops speltoides. Next base: position 40,048,950 of record CM038143.1, read on the forward strand.
ACACAGATTTGCGAGACTTCTTCACTCTTCATGACGGAGCTCATATGTAGCGCAAAAAAGCGGACGATAGTAAAATCAAGCCGCCTTGTTAGAAACATCTCAAAGATATGGTCAAACCGCGGGAAGAACACCTCCCATGAGCCGTGTGTCGACGTAGCACTTCCCTCGAGCACACGAGCGCGTATGTCGGATATCCCGGATCCTTTGAGGCTAGTAGGCTTTTCTCGGTCCGACAAAGCACTTGGTCGTGCAGTCTCCTAAGATCCCCGATAGTGCCTCCAGCGGTTTGGCGGTAGCATCGGCTCGCCCGTGAGATGGAACATGACCGCACCTTTCACGGGTACACGCTCTTGAGAATGCATCATCTGGCTGCTGTGTGCTCGCTTGTTTGGAGGCGATTACCTTCCCGATCTCATCCTCTCCTTTTTCTTGGGCACACCTTCCGGACCCTTCCTTAACCCTGCCCGAGTGTTCCCGGGCTAAATCTTTATCTGAACATCGCGCCCGGCTAGTTGAGCTGTGTTGGCGGCATCTTGAGCGTGTCTGTGAGGATTTCATGAAGAGACTTTTGCAATCCATGGTACGACCCTGCCGGGCATATCATCCATATCCTCATTAGCAAGTGATAGCCCGATTCGTCATATGGTTGACTCATCATATCTATGTCACAGTCATACGCGTTTGTATTGAGGTAATCCATAGGGTCGACCTCCGTCTCATCATCCATTCTTTGTTCTACAGGAGAAACTACATCAGCCAGTACTATTGCACCCCCTTCATCATGTCGTCCGCCGCTCTCACCCGGCACTACAGGAGCTGGTAATTGCGTAGGTGGGGTGGTGGTCTCCGCACATGCTTGTTGATGTGTGGTAGTTATTGGTGTGCTCTCGGCGGCTCTAGGCGAATAAGATTCTTGACCATAGCAGCACCCAACCCTTGCGACTTCAATCCATGGCGGGGTCTCGTCGTCCGCTCCCACATGCTATCTTTGGAGGAGGCAAATCCTCGTGCCCGATTTCACACTGGTCAAGCTAACCTGAAGTGCCCAGTGAGATCGGCTGGTTGTGGAACGTCGTTGAGAGGGTCCATTATCATCCCCTTTCCACGTCCACCTTCTGGCCTTTGATCAAGTAGAGTATGGTGCCCGGGGTTTCTTTCACCTGCAAACACATATGTTTGTGGCGTAAAACAACCGAAAGGCAACAAAAATGGAATATTATCTATATATATATGTTGGTGCGACATGTAACTACCGTGATGGCGTCGAGCTCAGCCAAAGACGAAGGCCCACCTAGCGCGCCTGAGACTGAGGACGGGCTGCTATGGCGGAGGCGGCTGCGAGAGGAGGCCGGTTTCTTGAGCAAGTGATGGTGCGATGGTGTTGTTGTTCATGGAGTTGCTCGCGACGTGGCGGGCATCGGAAATCATGTACCGTCTTGTCGGATTTTCCTTCGCCCGATTGATGATAAGCTGGAACCAAGTTAGTAGCGAAATCATTTCTGCGGCGATTCTGGCTGCATTGATCGCCTGTTGTAGCAACTCATATTTGTCCTCGGCTACTTTTTTCGCTTCCTCGGCTGCTTTTTCTCGACCGCAAGCTTCACCTTTGCGTCGATGTCCGCCTGACTAAACTTCTTTTTCTGCTCCTTGGCCTCCGGGCCGTCGTTGTAAACACCTTCCATGTGGCGCCGTCTCGGCGCCGTGCACACGACCATATTGCGGCCGCTGGTCCAAAGGAGTCCCTTAAGTTCGTTCAAGGCCGGTTGAGATGGGTGTCCCACTTGGGCCTCATCGAGAAGTAGGGCTTTGGCTGCAAGTCGGTGTTGCTTCTCCGAGAGTCTAATCAATTTCCTCGTGATCTTGTCCGTGTAAAAACCTTTTCTCCTTGTCCCACTTGTAGCGGGCCTGATGAAGTCATGCTCCAAGCGGTTGGTGAACTTCGAAGGGGTGCAGGAGACCAGCGGCTTCATGTTCGCGTACTCCTTATCCCATATGGGCCTTTTACCAAGGTAGCCACGGCTTCGGCGATGCTTCCCGTGTTCCTTTCTTTGAAGGCTTTTGAATTTCGCAGCCTTAGCCTTTGCTGCCTCGGTAGCGCAAGTGTCCTTGAACTTTTGAACTCCTCTTCCGTAAGTGTCGGATTTTCCTCGAGAATCTTGGGCGGGGTTCATCGGCCTCAATAGCTCGTTTCACCCTCCCTTTCCGGAGGCCAAATCATTGTTGAACATGCCCATGGCGTGATTGTTAATCTTTTTCATCTTGGATCATCCACGGTTGTTCTATGTTATCATCGGTCGGGAACTTGAATCTCTTGTGCAACCGTTAGGAGCAAGCTGCGTCAAATGTTCTTTACTCCTTAAGTCATAAATCGTTGATGCTCGCGCATTCCCGTAGGATGCATCCTACTTGGTTCCCATAGCACTTGCGAGGTTCTTCCGGCTCTAACGGCTCAAACTTGCCAGGTGCCATCTTTGTGGTCACAAGTCTTCCAATCCCTAGTTTGTTAGGTTTTCGTATCCTCTGCTTCTTATGCTTCCTCTGTTCGGTAGTGGCATCGGGGCCGGTACCTTCCCCGCCGGTACCTTCCCCACTGGTCTCGGTGCTGCCATCGGTGTCGGCGCCGTCGGCGTTGATGTCGGCGTCAGTACCATCATCGAGGCTGACCTGCAAACCTTGCTTAGCAGTCAAATAGTCGAGGTACTCTTGTTCACCCTCATAATCCATCTAAATCGCATCTTGGTGAAGGCCCAGTTTCTTCGTTGTTCGACATGTTTCCTATGATTAAGTGGACTCATTTATTTCTAAAAGTATGAATAAATGAGAAATGACATAAAAAGAAATCTATGTGCCAGCACTCGATATGCCAACTATGTAGCACAAATCATGCCTTTATTCACGGGAAATTTCGGCATGACCTTTGCTAAAAAATGGACATATCAAGCGCCTGAAATTCACCGGAACGGAAATGAATCAACATTCCGGTGTAACATAGGCAACTCGGACCATTTTCCAAACATGACATGTCCAAAACATGACATATGCACATATCACATGTCCGGTTCAAATTTGCATATAAATTCAGCTAATTTTGAAACCTAGCTAAATTCATAACTAAATAGATAACCTAATTAATTAACATAACGAAGAACCCTAGCAAAGAGAGGGGGTTTCTGAGAGTCTTGAGGCGAGGAGGCAGGCCGACGACGGACGGACAGGGGAGAGGATAGGAGGCGAGGCCAAGGTCGGGGCAGCCTTGGTGGGTCGAGGGCGGCGCCGAGTCATGGCGAGGGCAGGCGCTGGTCGGGGCGCAGCGGCGGGTTGAGGGCTAAGCGCCGGCGTCGGGGTCGGGTCGAGGGCGGACGGGCGAAGCCGGGTCGAGGCTAGCGCCGGCGCCAATGAGTCGGAGGCGAGGCCGGGCCGGTCGGGCAGCTGAGGAGTCTGACAGGGGAGAGAGTGGGGATTTGGGGAAATGGCGGGATGAAGCGAGGCGAGTGAGAATTTTGGGTTACGTGGGCGTAGCGAAGCGCGTTATGTCAAAAGCGCTGCTACTAACGTCGATAGCTATAGCGGTTTAGGAAAATGCGCTACTACTAAATTCGATAGCTGCAGCGGTTTATGCAAAGCGTCTTTGCTACTACCGTCGCTTCTTGCCAGTTTTCCTTTTCTTTTCCTTTATTTTATCCCACTTTTATTTCACGAGGCGTGAGCGAAGGGTGGGCGATATATATTGCATCATTTGGCGGTTAAATATGTATGCAAAATAGGAACATATATATTACACATCATTGGACCCATGCATAATAATGTCTAAGTGTGTATACAAAATAGGAACATATATATATATTACACATCATTGGACCCATAACATACGTTTCCTCAGTGCTGACGTTTTTGTTTTTGAGTCAGCTTCTTTCCCTTCTTGTTCGTCGAAGAATAATTGAGCCCCTCATTGTGACTTTGCCTTTTCCATGGAGTATGATTTTTCTTAGGTAATGTAGTATTGATTCTTCTTTTGACGTATACTTCATCATCATCGTCATCTTCCCTCATTGGGTTGCCGTCTTGATCATAGTCTTCCTCGTTGGCGACTCCATCCATTCCAATGATGTTCCTTTTGCCTCTCCTCCGACAACACGGCTGGGATTGCGGGTCGATTATGAAGAAGCATTGTGTCACGTGCTTAGCGTGTACCCATGGCTTGTTTTTTGCGATAGCATTCACGGTAGCGCTCTTGGCGTCGGGTATAGTCATGGTAGTGAACATCCGGCTTTCTCTTTCGACATTCTTAGCCCATCTGACACGGAACATCATCGTGTTATGCAGTCCAGAGTAGTCAAGCTCCCAGATCTCCTCGACCCTTCCATAAAATCGTTCAGTTGCACCGTTGTCGCTGCCGGTCATGCATTCCATCGTCACCCCTGAGTTCTGATCATCACTGTCCATATCTTTGGCCTCCGTGTAGAACGTGTATCCGTTGATATCATATGCCTGATAGGTTGAGAGGTTGGGCGAGGGGCCATGTGCTAAGGCGTATATGAGCAATCCGTCCTTAGAGCCCTCCGGGGGATTAGCAATAATATGCTCTTTGAACCAATGCAGGAAAGTGGAGTTGTGCTCTCTAGTAACTTTGGCGTCTGTCTTGCATATCCCCCGGTCACGATACTTCTTTGCGATAATTTCTTTGTGCAGTGCCACGAAAGGATCTACCTCGTCTAGGTGTTGTAGCACTACCAAGTTTGCTCTGTCAAAGTCGCTGCGTCGATCTGAGTATGCCACGTGCAGTTCCCTGCGATCGTTGCAGTGACCATCTCCTTGAGCCTCCCATCATTGCTTGTTAACGGCAAACCAACACTAACACCGGCGGCTGGTCTGCGCCATATAGAAAATTCTCACGAAAGAGATGCACTCTTGTGCCAAATAGCCTGGACGATGCTTCCGTCCGGACGGGACATGTTACAAACGAATCCTTTGATGATCCCATTCATCCTCTCAAAGCGGCATCATGTTGTGCGGGAATGGCGGCCCCAGTCTATTATGTCATCCACAATATCGACACACAGATGCACCATCACGTCAAAAAGCGCGGGCGGGAAGTACATCTCAACCTCATTCGATATCACAATGATCTCTTCTGTAGCCTTTGGAGCTGCTTCACACTGATCGACTTTCGAGAGATGGCGTCGAAAAAGTTGCGAGACCAATAAGCGTGTCACGGACATGCTTGTCCATTATCCCTCTAAGGGCAGGTAGTATCTGCGTCATCATCACATAGCGGTCATGAGACTTCATCCGCTGAACCTTTTCTTGTCCGTGTCTAGATATCGCTTATCTTGCCACGATGGCGGAACTAACTTTGACTCGGTAAGGCACTTAAAGAATTGATTGATCTCAGCTGACTTAAGGTGAAGCAAGAAGGGGCAATAATCCTCTTTCTTTATTTTCTTGCCCTTCTTCTCCCGTGCCTCTGTCTCCGTCTCTGTCTCGTCTGACATTTTACGGGGCGGCATGTGCAGATCTTTCCTGATTTTCAAATCTTGCAAGTCTTTTCTTGCCTTCGTCCCATCCTTGGTCTTATCCGGTATGTTCATCAGTGTTGCGAGCAAGCTCTCAAGGACATTCTTACAGATATGCATTTGATCAAGGCAATGAGGTGTATCGAGTTTGTGCCAGTACTCCAAGTCCCAGAACACAGACCTCGTCTTCCATACCTTCAGCAGCGGCTCCGGCGCCATTCTCATCATCTTTCCCGGCGCTGGGCACTCCTTCCAGTTTTTCAACAGCTCATCGATTTCGGCACCGCTCCTCTTACGTGGAGGTCCTCGATGCTCAGCGTGACCATTGAATAGATCTCCATGGTTTCTCCACAGGTCGTCCTGTTCAAGCCATCTTCGATGCCCCATGTACACGATTTTCCTAGACCCACCATCTTTCCTTGACGTTAGCTGCTGAGACGTCGTATCATCCATGCACCACGTGCATCCGCAATATCCATGGCACACCTGGCCTGCCACATATCCGTAACCGAGATAGTCCTGCACTATCGTGATCAGCGCGGCTCTCATATTGAAATACTCACCTTTGCTGGCGTCCCATGTCTTGGCCGGTGTTTTCCATAACGTGTCTAACTCCTCTTGAAGTAGCCCCAGATACAAATTAATATTATTTCCTTGTTGTTTTGGCCCTTGAATAAGCATGCTCATGTGAATGTACTTCGATTTCATGCACAACCAGGGGGACGTTGTACATCCATACAAACACGGGCCATGTGCTATGGTTGGTGTTACGGTTGCCAAGCGGATTCATGCCATCGGTACCGCGTCGAGCATGATGTTCCTTGCATCACATTCAAAATACCGATAGAAGCTGTTCAACGCTCTCCATGGCTTCCATCCTTCACGTGTCTCAGCCGGATCATCTCCATCGTCGGGCTTCTTCCTCTCCGCGTGCTAGCGCATTAGCTTAGCTTCCTTGGGATCTACAAAATACCTCTGGAGGCAGGCGTGATCGGTAAGTACCATACAACTTTACGGGGACATTTCTTCCGGCCTTCTTGTATCGAGAAGCATTGCACACCGAACAGCTTGTTTTTTCCGCGTACTCCTTCTGATAAATTATGCAATCGTTGATGCATGCATGGTATCTAACGTGTGGCAGATCAAGAGGGCACACGATCTTCTTGGCCTCATCGACACTAGTAGGACATAGATTACCCGCGGGAAGAACATCCTTTAGGTACTTGAGATGCTCATCGAGGCTAGTATCGGTCCATTTGTTTTTAGCCTTCGTCTTCAGGAGTTGGAGCGTGAAACTCAAGCGGGTCACCTCAGGATTGCAACCATCATACAATGGAGTGTTCGAGTCTACCACCAGTTGCTCCAGCTTAGCCTCCTCTCTAGAAGCAGCTCTCTCAGTACTCGTCTCCTTGCAAAGCAATGCTTGAACATGAGGGTCCCGCACAATTGAACTTAGTACCGACGAACTCTGCTGCGTGGAGTCCATGTCGTTCTCTCCGCCGCCATGTCCGGCCCCTTCTCCTCCACCATGTCTGGCCCCTTCTCCGCCGCCATGTCCGGCCTCTTCCCCGCCGCCATTATCGATCATCTCTTCGTCTTGCCCCGTGTCATCATTGCCTGCCCCGTCGGCATCCTCAACATCGTCATCCTCATCTTCAATTATCCATCGAGTATAGCCATCCATGAAACTAGTCATGAGCAGGTGTGCTTCGACATGACCATCGTCATGGGGGTCGAGCCAAACTATTCCTTTGCATTTTCGACACAGACATAAAACCTCTGTCCGGTTATTTTCTTTCATGTCCTGCACCGCCGACCGCAACCACCTGTCCACCATCGTTCCACTGACCATCGTCAACTCTGCACGGTAATAATAAACAAATTGATTATAAAAATGCATGCATGCATCAAAGTCATAAAAAAATTTGGCATGACCTTCCCTAAAATAGGACATATATGGATCTAGAGTTTGCGGAATTAGCACCAAAGCGAAATAAATCGACATTTGGCAAAACATAGGCAACTCAAAAGCACAATTTGGTGGCGTCAACTCATGCCACACACACAATTTCCACAAACATATCACACACACATAAACATATTTCCATTTTGCAAAAGCATGAAATTTTCATCACCTCTATCTCGATCGAGATCGAGCACACGGTGGATGATATTGTAGGGAGATCAAAGTGCACAAACCTCTTCTTGACAAAGATAGATCTAGTTAGGGGCAAATAGGTCCTTAACTAAATCCTACATCTACCTAGCTACCTAATTTGGGAGGAGATAACTTCAACTAGTGGAGGGAAGGAAAAAGAAAGGAGATGCATTAATGGAGGTGGTGTAGTTATGTAGGAGTAATGAAGAGAGAGAAAGGTGGATAGAAGAGAGAGAGTAATGGGGAGAAGTATTGAGGAAGAAGAAGAGTGAGAGTGAGAGCATGTGGTGGAGGTAGGGGAAGGGAAGAGAGGAGGGGGGAGGGAGGTAGGGGAAGGAAAGAGAGGAGGGGGGGGAGGGACGGGTGGGGAAAGGTGTTGGGTTGGTGTGGGTTAGCGATGGAGCGGGATCTAAAAGCGCTGCTGCTAAGGAAGTAGTAGCAGCGCTTTGTGGTCTGGCGCCTCGCTAAGCTGGGACAAAAAGTGTGGCAATTTGAAATTTAGTAGCAGCGATCTTGGGAAAAGCGCGCTACTACTGCATATTTAGCAGTAGCGCGGTTCTCGCGACCGCGCTACTGCTACTTAGATTTAGGTGAACACCGACGGTCGATATTTGTAGCAGCGCGTTTTAAGCCGGCCGCGCTACTGCTAAATCCTTAGCAGCAGCGAGTTTACAGAACACGCGCTACTACTAGTTAGCAGCAGCGCTCATTTTTGAGCCGCGCTGCTGCTAAGATTCTGTGTATAGACTTTTCCCTAGTAGTGTTAATTAGTACGAACTCTTGAATAGATCGAGCGGAAAGAATAGCTTCTAGGTGGTTTCGTGACCTACAAACAATTCCTATCTTTTTTTCTCCGCTAATAGGAACTCAGGAGTGAATCTTTATTGCACTTTGAGGGATAATCATATGATCCAAATATGTTAGCATTGTTGAGAGGTTGCACTAGCAAAAGTACGGACCCTAGGCCTCATTTTTAAGCATTGCAACACCGTTTTTGTGCCCGTTTACTATTTGCTACCTTGCTGTTTTTATTTATTCAGATTATAAAAATATATTTCTACCATCCATATTACACTTCTATCACCATCTCTTCGCCGAACTAGTGCACCTATAAAATTTGCCATTGTATTGGGTGTGTTGGGGACACAAGAGATTTCTTGTATTTGGTTGCAGGGTCGTTTGAGAGAGACCATCTTCATCCTATACCTCTCACGGATTGATAAATCTTAGGTCATCCATTTGAGGGAAATTGCTACTATCTTACATAACTCTACGCTTGGAGGCCCAACATGTGTCTACAAGAATAAAGTTGCATAGTAGACATCAGAGGCCTACATGTGGACCGGTGAGTATCGCGAGTGGGTGAGCGCGCCTCCGGTCCACTACGTCGCAACGCCAGAGGAGGAGGCGGCCCACCTTGAGCGTTGGAAGGCGCACTGGCTCGCCCAGCAGGAGGCCGACGGTGAGCGGCAGATGTTGTGGGAGCAGCAGTTGCGCCGCGGCGCGGAAGCGCTACAGCTTGAGGAGGAGAAGGAGGACCACGCTTGGCGAACCGCAATGCCGGTGCCCCAGCAGACCCGGAGGAGGCTGCCCTCGCAGTGTACCAAGCGGCGTTCGGGTGGGCTAGACCTGCTCCCGTCTTCATCGACCTCATTGGCGGCGATGGCGGCGTCAAGGGCAAGGGCAAGGCGGACGACGTCTAGGGCAGCGTGCGGGCGTAGACTTTTTTATGTTTTTAATTAATGTTTAATTAGGTTTAAGTGGACTTTGGCCGGCGGTTGACCATCCACTTTAATGTTTAATTATTTTTATTTATGCGACCTATTTTTTTCCTACGCGAGCAGATTTGGGTCCGCCTCCCATTGGGTGGTCAAGCTAACCTATATGAAAATGCGGACGCGCACGTCCGCCTGGCCGACCCAAACAGACGAAAAGCGGACAAAACGCACGTCCGTTTGGGTCGCCGCGTTGGAGTTGCTCTTAGGGCATCTTCAACACGGACTCTTAAACCACGCACAACAGTCCGGATAGTGCAGTCCGGACGTGTTTTGCTATTCAACACGGTCATGTATCAGTTTGTCGACCGGTCCGGACGCATTTTTTCCTGCAAACCCGAGACAAACTGGAGGGGGGGCTTTGTGGGCATCTGGACCGCTGCCACGCCCGCTTCTGACCACCATGGCCCATCAAAAACCCATTCCCGTGCTTTCCATCCAACGTCCGCGCCGTTTTCCACGCCACATTCATGTCGGCCCAGAGCATGCAGCCACTGACATTGATGTCGAGCAACATGGCTGGACGAGCGCGTAGCGCTGACGGACATGACCTCTCTGGCGTCGCCGCTTCAATGGGGACGTCGTGTCCCGAGAAACCAACTCGGCCGCTGCCGCTGCATTGAAGCGGGATGACCGGCCGTTCGCATTGCCTGGTCGCGGCTATTTATGTCGTGCGCCGACGACGCACACATCCACATTGCATCGTCTATGAGCCCCTCCTCCTCCTCCCCGAACCCTTCATTTATATGTTGATATATTAATGAAATTGCAAAAGTTGCCACAGGAGAAAATTTTGTTGTTTGTGGTAAATTCTTTTTCCCCCTAACAAACTATTAGCAGTGTCCGGCAAAGAGAGAACGCAACTAATGACCCAAAAGCTTAGTGGCACGCAGGACGAGGGGACACCGCTACTGATATACTGTGCCAGCCGTGTTCACCCACATCAAGGTTGGAAAAAGCGATAGGTGTAAGCAAGGCGGTTGGCCTTCGCCTAGTGCCTAGGCGATGCTTAGGCGCCCTAGGCGCGACCTAGGCGGTAATATAGTTTTTACTATGAGGGTGTATCTATGGTATTATGTGTATCGATATTAATTTAGGGCATATAAATAAGCTAGCTAGCTACCATCTACTACCATTGGAATATGGCCCGTTCGGCATATCAGTGCAATATGATATGATTTCTGGCTTGGGTAGATAATTTTTTGCTTGTCCTGCCTAGACTTTCATTTATGCTCTAGGCGAGGCGATTGGCAATCGCCTAGCGCGTAAGCGTGCCTAAGCGCCTCCTAGGCACTACCTTTTCCAGCAGAGACCCTCATAATTATAGAATAGCACCCTTTGATGAGATATACGAGCAAGAAGCTTCAAGAACATAATTACAGAATACACCCACAGAATTATATGAAGCCAGTAAAGAAAGAAAAAATCAATGGGTATTTGAATGTGACTATCTGGGAAAAAGCATAATGTTTGATGGAAGAACAAACGACTCCTTTGAGCAACCTTAATAGGGAAGTCCTACATCTTGGCTGCTATTGTGTGACTCACTAGCTGCGTTCCCAAGCGCACATGCTAGTAAGATACATACTAGCGGCATTAGGGGGCGGGGGCGCTGCTAGTAGGCACTTACTAGCGGTGTGATACTTGCAGCGTGCGGCCTGGACGCTGCTAAAAAGCACTTCCGCACTCTGCTAATTGGGTGTCATTACTAGTGATTGCTTCAAGGCTAAATCACCAAAGACCCTTCCATGACCATATCAAATTTCACCATGAACATCATATTGGTCATCATTTGCTCTTCTAAATGCTCCATCAGAATCTCTTGAGAGGCACAATGAATTCTTCACTCTGATTTGCTTGCTTTAAGACTTGGTCGACCAAAACCCAACACATGAGCTTAACATGATCTTGTCTTAAACCCATAGCTTGAATTCTTTGTTAAATAAACCTTTGAATTCCTTGATCCTTATAAGCCTAAATATGTCAACCTTTGAGACCCTTCAGTGAACTCCACTATTTGGTTAGGCATTGAAATTAGTCAATCCTGATAGTTTCAACAGATATCTCCAAAGACCAAATAGTAACCTCAGTGGACATGAGACTCTGAGATCCAAACCTTAGGCCCCATGGCACAGGGAAACCAGTGAGAGATAGCATGAGTACTTATTCGTGAGGCTTTTGATGGAGTTCATCCAAAATCAGCCCAATATGCTTCATGAAACACTATGGAACATTTCTTCATAAAATATACAATGCACTTGATGCTCCATAGGAATTGTCACTCAATACTCTTCATCTTTATGTCATTCATCCTCAAATGTATCCAATCTTTATATAAACCACCTATGGAGTATTACTTCAAATATATATCAATGAAACATTAGTCCATAGAGAATCCAACCTTCTTAAGGAACCACCTATGGAGTATTACTTATATCTCAATGAAAACGTTAGTCGATAGAGATTTTCATTAGTTATCAAAACCACACTTAGAGGCTACATGCACTTTCAGATGTTGTATGTTCAATGCTGAGATCTTTTTTCCTTGTTTCAACATTGTAGTTTCAAACTTTTAATCATCGTAACGGATGTAGTAGAACTCCACAAATTTGTACTCCTAGGAGTTAACAACTTTATAGAGTTGCATCCAATTTTTTGATATTACAACACAAACCGCAAGCCATGGGAGTGTCCTTCTAATCTCAAGCTCAAATGCTCCCGCCATGAAGAAGAAGAAGAAGAAGAAGAAGAAAATGGAAACAAAATTTTGATATATTTTTCCACAACAAACATTGCTTAGTTTTCTGCCTATGTACAAATATTCATGCTCAAATCACACTCTTGGACAAATAAAAAAAATCAACACTTCGAAATGCTTTACAAAACGTCTTTTGACAGCATCAACTTTGTTTCTTTTTTAGAGCATTAGAAATGTTATTTCTCCATGGAAATTTCACGCGTGTAGAACATCTAACAATGTTTGTTGCTGAAAAAAAAATCAAAAAAATTTAGTATTATTATCTTGATTTTACTATTCACGAGGATGCATTTAAGCTTGGGGGTGGGAACTCCACATGCCAGAGACCCTCGTATTTTAAGTTGAGATCTCATCTAATGTTGGTATGTGAGTTGTAATATACCCTTGCTTAGCGAAACTCCAACGCGGATAACCAAAACAGATACACCACATGTCCGTGAACACGTCTGGACATGTCCGTGGATAGCGAAAATGGCGGACCTCATCGAACCGAGTTACCAAATAAAAAGCAAATACTGGAAAATAATTGAATAGTTTTTACATAGCAAAAGGACGGACCCTAGTTTATACTCTTCGTTGGACGTTTGCACCTGTCCCGCGTCCTACTCTTCATCCGAATCCGCCTGGCCGTCGATGTCTCTAGTGGAAGTGAGGTCGGTGATTGAGCCGGACGTTCCGGCCTCGACATCAATGTGGCCTGACGCGAACGATGTGTTGCTGCCAATGCTGGCTTTGAGGATATGGGTCTTTTTCACTATTCTGACCCTTTCAATGAACTTTGTCACAAAATAAATTCGACGTGAAAGTATTTCACGATTTGACCCTTTTAGCAACGCTACAGCCTGCGGCGTTTCTGCTCAACATAGAAACGCCGAGGTAGCTAGTGTTTCTGATCAAATAAGAAACGCCGTGGTAGCTAGCGTTGTGGACCAGGTAAGAAACGCCAAAGGCGCTGGCGTTGCTGCCCATCATTGAAACGCCAATGACCATGGCGTTGCTGCCCTGGATGAACAGCCTAACTAATAAGGCTAATTAGTTATGACCAAAGAGCCATGGTTCCTTGGCGTTTCAATTATGGGCAGCAACGCCAGGGCCTTTGGCGTTTCTTATCTGGTCCGCGACGCTAGCTACCTCGTCGATTCTTATTTGATCAGAAACGCTAGCTACCTCGGCGTTTCTATGTTGGGAAGAAACGCCGCGGGCTGTGGCGTTGCTAAAAGGGTCAGATCGTGAAATACTTTCATGTCGAGTTCATTTTGTGACAAAGTTCGTTAAAAGGGTCAGAATAGTGATTTCGGCCGAGGATATGCTGGTCCGGCGCATCGTTTACATGCGCCTCAAATAGACCCGGGCATGGACAGCTCGGCCCGAAAGCCCGACATCCGGGCCGGGCTCGGGCTCAGCTTTTTCGCCCGAAGCCCGTCCCGACAACCCGAACGGGGCATACATGACTATTTTATTAGAAATATGGGTATAATATATCATTTAAATATCCCAAAATTAGTTATTTTAATTAAAGAAGTGCATTGTCCATGTGTTTCGGCCCGAGCCAGGCCAGGCTTGGGCTTTGCCAAGCCTGGTCCGAATGAAGCCCCCGGCGAATGCCCAGGTTTAGCCTCAAGCGCCTCGAAGAGGCGGTTGCGCTCTGTCTCGCTGATGCAGAGCTGCCAGTGCCTGCGGCGGATGTTGCATAATTGTGCACGGAACCGAGAGCATCGCCCGCTGCTCATTGATGATGATCAGGTCCACCGCGACCATGGTCATGACAGCCTATTCGGACGCCTGCTCCCCCAAGAGCTTGTCCTACGCCAACCGGTGCTCGTAGAGGAGCTGCAGGTTGTACAGTTGCTCCTCCTACAATATCCAAAACATGAAAACCGGCGCCCACTCCTCCTACTCCGCCCTGCCATCACCTAATTGTCGTAATGCTCCGCCAGCAGCAGGGTGAACCCAGACACAGACGGCTCCTTCAACGATGCGAGCGCCTGCTCCTCCTACTCCACCCCGCCATCACCTGATTGTAATGATGCTCCGCCAGCAGCAGGGTGAACTCGGACACCGATGGCTCCTTCAATGGTGTGGGCGCCTACTCCTCCTCCACCTCCTCCATCGTCTTGCCTTCTCGTTCGAGCTCAACTTCAGAGAGCTCAGAGGATGTCCCGCCGAAATGCGGGCTACGTGCTGGGCTTCCCATGCGTGCACCTCACCCACGACTTCATGGCGGCGCGGTGGCGATACTCTTCCACCACCCACGGCGGGTCCCGGCCATTGCGATGGCGGTCGACGAAAGAGGAAGAGTTGGTGTGTTGGTGGCTCAAATGAAAGGAGATGGGTTCAAAGGGGCGGGGTTTTGTGGCGGCCCCGGGCGGCTTTAAATAGCAGGTGCCGGGCAGACAGAGTGACGGCTTGAATGCGATAGAAACTCATCTCATCAATGTGTTCGCTTTGAACCAGCATGAATTCCGAACACAAGGAGTATAGGACATTGAAGACATTTCAGACAATATGCAAAACAGCCCATTTTGACTTGTTTGAAACGACTTACAAAAATGAACGGAGGGAGTATCTATGACTACATTATTCAAGCACAGTTGATCTGTTTACTGCGCCATGTTTCAATTATGTTTATTGCGCCATGTTTCGATTCCATAACCACGCATCAAGCCCTTCCAGTACAATCAGGGATGCATAAAAAGCAGTAAAAACATTCCAACTTAAACTTACAGCCGAATCAGGTGCCCTTCTCAAACATGACAAACATTTGTACAGTAAAGGCACCATGTTGTAATCGTCCACAATAACGGTATTATATATGAGCATCTGATAAAAAAAAACCAAATCACCAAATTTTCGGAAGCTCGCCCAATGTACCCTGCTAGGCTTTGGACAGTTTTGGAACAAGTACTATATTAGCCAAGCAATTTCGTCTCCACCGATCTTGTTGCCCTCCTATGGAGGTGGTGGAAGAGTGCTTGATACTGCTTCAGCAGCACGCTGCTGAGCGCACATCATCATGTCCATCGCAAGGCTGTCGGTGTGTCTAGCTTACAAGTACTTGACCATCCCACGGCCTTCGACACTAAGCTTTGAAGCCTGGAGGTTTTTCTTCTTTGGCGCTTTCAGCTGCTGCAGTTTCTTGTTCATCTGCATGCACAACATGAAGGATTAGTGATCTAACATCCACAGCATGACATACCACATGCCAGCTAAAAATATGCTAGAAAAAAAACCAGTCTAGAGGTGGGGACAGAACCTTCAGCCGGCGCTGGTCTTGAACTTGTTGCTTAGCACGAGCCCGTATCTGTTCGGGGTCAATTTTGGACTGTGGACGAATGACAAAGTCCAAAGGTGATGCTTCTGGCCTAGAAGCATGCTGCCTAGAACCACTTTGCCCGGACTTGCGCCTGCATTCAGAGCACAGAAAAAATTAATTGAGGAAAGGGGAATAGTATGCGACCTGCACCAGATGTCAAATGTAACTCAAATACGATGTGTGAGTAGACTTACTGAGAGAAGTCAGCATCAAGATCATCGTCTCTGGATTCCATTCCAGAACTACTTGATGAAGGCCTAAATCCAGAGAAAACATAACAAATAAGAATACAGAATAAGGACAGCTAACTCAAATTAGAATGTTGTCATTTGGATGATATGCCATCTAATAGATCATCAGTCATTCAGTCAATGAGAAGTGCAGTACTAACTTCTTCATCTGAGGCCTCCTGTAAGGAGCTCTTTCACCATCATATGTCCTCATATCCTCAAATCTTGTGCTCTTTTGGAATATTGGTCGACTCTGTATTTGTTCATTCACAGTTAGTCATACATAAGACTATGAACCTTCAGCACCAAATAGAAATGATTAGGAAGAACAAGAAATTACCCATTTATCAACCAGTTCCTTGGCTAATTTTCTGTTGGAAGTAGTCTCCTCGTCAGATTTTGACAAAAACATAATAACCTAGACATCGATAATGGGATATAGTCAGCAGTTAAGCACACCCCCAATAATCTGAACAAAACTTTCCAGAATGCAATCCTTAAGAAGACATACCTTTCCCAAGCCACTTTTCTTGAGCTGCTCTCTTCTGTCGAATTGCTCAAGATCAATTGGGAACTGTGTAAGCAGAAACAAATCTTAAATGAGAAAGTAGGTCCCGGAGTATAACAGTGCTCTTATGCTGTAACTAATGTGGTTCCATGTCTCAGAAGGGAAAAAAGTTTTTGCCTACATCAGATAGTAACTTCAATACAGCAGATCGAATATTCATATTGGGCATGCTCCCATCAGGTAGAGGCTCAAGCCAGTTCTTCAGAAGAGTGAGTATTCCATGATCAAGGAATTCCTGCTGGAGATTCTTCCTGTGAATAGTCATATACAAATGATAAGAATTAGAACTACTAGTTACAATAGATAGCAACCAGATTAGCACCAGAGAGAAAGTTCTGATGCTACGAATGACTACATCTGAATATCTTACTTTGAGAGAACTTCTATGAGGAGCGGAAGCTTCATGAGTTTGTTAATGGCTGGTTTATGTTGCCTATTTAGGTTGGCATCTTCTTCAGAGGCAACTTCAAACTCAGCAATGAACTGTTCAACTATAAGACCAATATCTGCACGTGGTCGGTCATTCTTCTTCTTTTTCTTACCACCCTTGAAGAGCCGCTCAATTTCGTCGTCCTCTTCAGCTTCCTCTGCCTATAATAAAAAGAACAAATTCACATCGTGCTTACGCAAACAAGAAACAAACAGGATCAACAAAAATGTTCTGTAATAAATCCCATGAAATGTAAAAGCATGTCATTTTAATTGGAAACTGCTAAAATATGACAGGGCGTCAAAGCTTAGTCAAAAAGGCCCCTTTACCCCGTAAAACTACTATCTATTGCCCAGGGTTATCTGATACATGACAGGTCTATCCTAGCATCATTCTTCTAGTTGAATACCAGCACCCATTAAGACAATCGTAGCACATGACATATGTGTATTTCGTTATTCACCCAGGAAGTCCATAACCTGGCCGGCTTCGAAACCATGATAAGTTGATAACCATTGATATGAAATAAAACACCCTAGCCAAAGCCCATGTAAACCATTGATCTGATGTAGGGGCAAAATACACAATGAATACCTTAATCGGTTACCTTGCGTGAATCATAGGACATAGCATATTTATATATAGTTATTCACTGAGAGAGTCCATAACCTTGCCGGCTTGGAAATCATCATACTAAACCATTGATATATATGAAATAAAAAGTTTAGCCAAAGCCCATATAAACCATTGGACTGATGTAGGGTTAAAATACAATGATCACCTCAATCAGTTACCTTCAGCTAAAGAAACCTTTAATTTGACCATTATGATAATTTGTCTAAACACTGAAATTAAAAGAATTAACAATGGCATATGAGCAGTTAAGTATGAACACCTGTGCAAAACGTCGAGGAGAGTGGCCATCATTATCATTGTCATAACGGTCAGCTGGGTCAACCCCAGTATCATCGATGAAATTATCATCATCTAAGGTTCTAACACCTTCTTCATCATCCTGTTCCATGAGAAAAAAATGTTAGCACGGCCAGTCAATTTGTCCAAGGCTATGATGCTATCCTGGAGCAAAAACAAACTCAATTACCATGGCATGAGTACAAGACCTTAGGAAACAAAGCATCATCTAAAGATATGGTATTATGCACATGGAATTCAGTTGAACAGTGTTCCAATTAGTATCATCAGAACAAGAGGCTGGCGACTGCTCATCATCAGAACAACGGATCAAGGAGAACAGTTCAATATCCTGAGCAGAAACCAAAAGCTATCCCAGTTATCTCTAACAGAGCTTTGCTTGCAAAATTAAGACAGCAGAATCTTGATGGACCCGGAACAGATGCATTGCCTAAGCACAACTGGTACAATAATCAGCACACACATTTAATAAACATACAAATAACATCAACTTAACCACAGTATAACCAATAGAATCGTCGCTTCACTGGACTATCCTAGAACCCTTTGTAACCAAGCTCATGAGCTGCTAAAACCGATATAGAGCGCAAGTTTTTACTACAACATAAAAGCAACTGCAACTGATTAAGAGTGATGAACAATAGACTGAAAGAAGATTGGAAGCAATGGTCCTCACCTCTGAGCCGTCCCCAGCGATGGTATTCCAGAGCTCCTGGATCTCCTTCTCCCCCTCTTCATCCTGATCCTCGCCCCTATCCCCACCCCCACGTCCGCCGCCGCCGGAGCCCTTGCCGCCGGAAGACGAGCCCCTCTTCTCCCTCACCATGCCCACGTCCTCCTTCCTCCTCTTCTTCTCATGCTTGTCCTTGCCGCCGCCCCTCGCGAGGTCCCTGAGGCTCGAGGACCCCTTCCTCTTCCTGTCGGCCGGGTCCCCGCCCACGTCGTCGTCGGCCAACCCCGCCGCCGCGTCCTCGCCCCAGTCCTCCAGGTCGTCGGCGGGCATGCCGCCGCCGTCGCCCTTCCCGCCGCCGCCCTTCTTGAGGAGGCGCTTCCGGGGCCTGGAGGAGGACCCGTCGTCGCCGCCGCCGCCGTGCACGGGGGTCGGGGAGCGGTCGCGGTTCCAGTCGGCGCCGTCGTCGTCGAGGTCGTCCTCGAGGCCGTCGTAGGGCTGCGCCCCGCGCTCGGGCGAGGGGGAGCGGGCGTCCGGGTCCATGAGCTGCTCGCCGTCCTCGTCGTAGAAGCTGCGGCGAGGGATCGGGGGGTCAGCGCCGGGCGCGGGAGAGGGGGGAGGGGGCGGGGGAGGGGGGGGGGGGAAGAGAACTTACTCGTCCATGGCGTCGGCGGCGAGATGCGGATCGGAACCCTAGCCTCGGTGTGAGTGCGTGACAGAGATGGATTAGAGAGGAGGAGCTGGAGAAGAAGGATCGGGGAAAGAGGAAGACAATACTGGGCCGGCCTCTCGGCTTTGGCTTAGCTTTTTTTCCTTCTCTGAAGTGTCGGGCTTTGGGGGAGTCCTGAGGACGTGTTTGGTATATGTGGCATCAGGCCCAACCAGGTCCGCGTGTGAAGAATACGGCTTGTTTAGTTGTCCGGGTACACTGTTTGGCCCGCACCGCACGAACATTAAAGCACCTCCCGCTGATTCGGGCGCCCCTATATAGCCTCCTTCGCCTCACGGCGGAGACTACCGCCATCTTTCTCCCCCTTTGGAGCTTTCCCTCTGACGTGCATCGACACCGACGAGCAGGTAAGCGGCGCTCTTCTCCCTCGAGCTGCAGCCATGGTCTCTATGAGTTTAATCATCCTCTTTCTCTGTATTTGTTGTAGCTAGATCTAAGAGCATGTGGTAGGGTTTGATGTTCAAGCATGTGGTAGGGTTTGATTTGTATGCATCTTGTAGCATGGTAGGGTTGATACGTGTGCCAATCTGTGAGATTTGTGATGTTGTGGTAGCTATTGCTGGTGGATTTGTAGCAATGCTACGGTGGTATGACAGTGATGGACACAATGGATTTTGTAGCTAGTTGCGGTATATGATGCTTATATCGTAGATGCAAGATGGTAGTGTGTGTTATGCTTATTATCAAAGTGTGTTACGATTGTAGGACACTACCACACAGACGCAATATCTTAGTCTGACCATTCTCCTGTCCAAGAGCTAGTTCACTTAGTCCTATGTCCATGACTCCCAGCCCCCCTCAATGAGCACATGCCAGTTGATTCAGATGTGTTCGGGGTTTCAGGCGGTGGTTCTCTTTTTGTGCCAGTTGTGCTCGTTGAGCCAACTAGTGTTGCTGCCGCTGCGCTGCACTAACACAGCTGCAAAAGGCAAAGAAGGGCGGTAGGGGGAGCAACATGAAGTGGCAGTCGTTCATGTCCATGTTTGTTAATTTGTACTTAACAAGACATGTGAGCTCATATCTAATGGAGTTAGGACTGACAAGGGCTTCAAGAAGGTGCACTTAAACACCATTGCGAAGTTGGTGTTCGAGTTCTGTGGCCAGGAGGTGACCTCCACCCAGGTGTACAACCACCTCAGGAAGTGGAAAGCTCAATGGATCCAAGTGTCCAAGCTCAGAGACCTTAGCGGCGCCTCATGGGATCCGAACACTTGCTCGATCGTCATGGAGGCAGAGCACTACACCCACCACGTCGAGGTTAGCTCACGTCTCCCTTATTTTTCACACTGCCAACCATTGCCTACTCACAACTAACAATGTTGTGTTTCTTTCTTAGGACCACCCCAAAGACGATGAGTTCCTCAACACAACCATCTAAAACTATAATCAGATGCAACACATCTTCTCCTTCCGGCTGGCAACCGGCAAGCATGCCATGGGCTCCGGTGAGACTATCAGTTCGCCCATGCCAGAGTTCCCAGACACCCCGGACGCAGAGGCAGTCCTTGATGGCCCTCACCAGCCCTTTGAGCACGTCCTTGTGGTTGATAGGAAGAGAAACAGGGGCGGCCTGATGGAAGAGGAGATCAATGTCCTCACCAGCATGACAAAGGTTGTGAAAAAGGAGGTGGCAACCGCCATAAGAGAAAGCAAGTCCCTTGACGCCCCCCCCCCCCACAACCTATACAGCGCGGTCATGGAGCAAGGTGGCTTCAGCGATGATGCTCTCGTGATTGCTCTGAGCCACCTGCTAGACAATGAGGCCTCGGGTGTGGGGTTTGTTGCCATGGCAGACGCTCATAGGGTGCTCTGGCTCAGGAGCTGGCTGGGCAAGCACTACTACTAGATCGAGTTTGCTGCTGGTTACCGCGCCCATGATCCTCGATGGTGATGGCGACGATGATGACGATGACGACGTACATTTTGTGTAGCTAGGGCTTGAAAACTATTTGATGGTCTGTATATTTTGCTGACGTGGTATATAGTAATCCCCCACGACGATGGTGAACTTGCGGTGGTATGATGATACCCTCTTTTGAATGTGGTGATAGGATTACACTATAGTAATGTTAGGTTGAACTTGCTATGTCGTATGATCATGCATGCTTACTACTTCTCTTCTACTCCCTCCGTTCCAAAATAGATGACCCAACTTTATACTAAAGTTAGTACAAAGTTGAGTCATCTATTTTGGAATGAAGGGAGTACTTAATTGCTTGTTGCTTATGTGCTACATTGCTTGTTTCTTGTGTGCTCCATTGCTTGATGCTTCAACTATCGCTCTTGTGCACTGCTAGGACAAGTGGTATGCAGTGTTCATCGGGAGGGCTCCGGGGGTTTACAGTTCATGGGAAGCTTGCAGTGAACAAGTTTTAGGGTAAAACAACAACAGCTATAGAGGGTTTAAGAAGGCAGGCGGCAAAAAAAATGCTTACTTCAAGTTTGTACCAAAGTAGGCGTGCAACAAGGTTGAAGTTAGTAAGGTGGATCGTCAGTAGGGCTGAAGAACTTCATCATGTCCGTCCAGTTCATTGCCATTGCAGTGTTGTGATGTTGATGTGCTCGATGTGATCGTGTGTAATGTACAACGAGTAAGTTTACCATGTAGGATACGAGGTTAGCACACCTCGCATCCCGTGTGCAACCAAACAGCATGTTCATGTGTGAGTTGTGACAATGCAGGACACCAAACACCGTGCACATTCTTGACCCCTAATGCAGGAAGTGTCGATGTAGGTAACCAAACGTGGTGTAGATGTTGGTTTTTATGATGTTTTCTCTCAGCCAGGCCCAACTCACCACCACATGCAATGCTGGCAACTTGCTAGATGACAACCAAACACGTCCAAATCAGTGCCTTGCGCGCCCTACTAGCCAACTGGTGCTCATGTGCTGCTTGCGTGGACCGGCCAAAGAAGTAGCTCGTTCTCGCTCGATCAGTTTGTTGCTCGCTCAGTGCTCGCTTGCTCGACCGGGTTTCCTAGCTCACTCGATCGGTTCTCTGTTGGTGACCCATTGACTAGCCGAACAATTGCTTTTCCAAAAAAAGCTCAGGAAAATTATAAAAAAATGAATTTGAAAATTTTCATAAATTCAAGAGGTTCGTGAATGGGAAAAAGTTCAACAATTATAAAAAGTCTGTGAATTTGGTTCCGAAAATTTGGAAATAAGTTAACGTATTTCACAGAAGTTCAAAATTTTGAAAAAGTTCAGTACATTTAAAAACGCTCATGAAAATTGGAAAAAATTCATCGGTTTTGGAAAAATTCATCAAATTTTGGAAAAAGTTCATGAATTTCAAAAAAAGTTCATCATTTTTTTAAAAAAGTTCAAGAATTATCAGAAAAAAAAGTTCATCACTGGTTACCCGGGGTCAACTGGTTACTTGCATAACACTCCTGGGATGCAATTTTGGGTCAACTGGTTACCAACGCGTGCGTTTTGCATGTGTTGCACAAAACTCAAAACAACAAGATTGTGGCTCTGGACGAACGGTTGAATCGGTCATTTCAACGAGCCGGGGTTGAGAGAGTGTAAGGAGCATGCGGTTCTAGGCGGTTGTACGCACGGGGACGAGAGGGAGAAGGTGTGTTGTTTCCCGAAGTCGCGACATAAATCCACTCACCGGCTCACGGCTCACTCTCCCCCTCACTCCACTGTCACTATCTCTCACCGACGACGACGAGCATCAGCAGTAGCAAGATATGGATAACGAGCACCAGATTCATCAACGCTTCATCACCCGTTCGCCGCCTTCTTCAATGGTGGTAAGCCCTTGCCTCCCCGATTCAGGAATCTATGTATGATTTATGCTTCATACTTCATACTTCGAGGATTCACTTTAGGGTCTGATCTAAGGTTTAATATATCTATATTTAAGGATTGGTTTAGGGTCCGATTGAGGTTTTCATATTGCTCGAATTGGGTGTCGACTAAGGTTTGATAGGCTTGATTTGAGGTCAACTAAGGGTTTAATACAACTCAATTTTGGTGTCTAAGTCCGATCATATTAGGGTATCAATATAGTGCCCGAATTGGGCATGTCGGCATGGAAACTCTTCATCTTGTTGGTACGGTTTGCTAGTGGCAATATCAAGAGTTTGCTTTTACCGGTGAAGTAGTGGCTGTTCTTTTGAGAGAAAACGATATGCTTCATGAAGTGTTGGTTTGATGGGTGAAAATAATGGGAATGACATCGCTGCAGAGAGTACAAAACTTATAAATCGATTTTGTACTCCCTTGTGTTCCCAGAGCTACACGTGTCTACCGAGCAGCAAGCCCGGTTAGCTATCTCATACCTTGAAATTGATATATGCAATCATACTTCATAGAACTACACGTGTTTCCTTATAATTTCCCCGGAGGCAAAAAAAAAAAACCTCGAGAGGAATGAGAAAAAAGGACAAGGATAATCTGCTCTGAGCTCAACCACATCTGCATGAACAGTAGATTCTAAAAAAATAGTTAATAAAATCAGAAAAATCTGTACTTTTTCTGGATGACGTCAACAAAATTTCTAACATCCTGCAAAATTGCACCTTGAAATTACATCCGTGGAGGCATGTACAAAATACAAAATTCGATGATCAAAAGACGCATTTTGGAGCACTTTTTTTTTCTGCACACATCTCTACGGATGTCTTTTCATGACAGTATTTTCCAGGGTGTTTGAGAAACTGTTGATGTTCATAAAAAACAGTTTTCAAATATATTTTTTAGTACTTTTCAGAGTGCACTGTTTTGTGGATGCATTGTGCTCCAGATTTGGAGAAAAAAAAAGATCCGTACGGAAGATTGGGTCTTACTTATATGACAGGTAAATTACAGCGATTAAGGCCATCTTTAATAGATAATGTAGATGTAAAAATAACTGATTTTTACATCACAAAGGCAGAAAAATGATGCTCCAACACATAATGTAGATGTAAATTTTTTTACTCGAATTTTCTCCGTGTTGTAAAATTACATCACTTGTGCCTCTCGAGCAAAACGAGTGCAACCCCAATTGTCGGGCACCCGCTTCTCCGCTGGCGATTTCGACTGGCAAGGCTGCGGCCGTCGCTCGTCCATCCTCCCTTGGGTTCACCATGACCTCGCCGCCCCGCCCTCATCACCCCGGACGGCCGATGGAGGTCCCACCGTCGCGCCGATTTGGATCTGCCACCGCGCAGCGTTTGGGCCAATTTGCCTATTGGCAGTGCCCGTGATGGCTCTCAGAACTCGTGGCCATCCTCTAGAGTAGTCTTATGGCCGCCGGAGCTACCATGGGCAGGTGTGCGACCGCCGCAATCGAGCCGAGCGGTCGCTGCTTCGGTCGGCGTCATCGGTGTTGCCTCGCTGAAATTAGGGGCAACCCCCTACCGGCACGCGTCAATGAGGTGGAGGAAAGGCCTCTATGACTGGTGCGGCTACCATCTTCAAATATTGTGATGATTTATTTGAGACGGTTTAGTTTTTTTTTTTTTGAGATGATTTAGGATTTATTTGAGATGATTTTGATGTTATTTGTTTCAAACAGGTATGAAATTGTGGAGCGATTGTTGTGCTGCTGTCCTATTTTACATCATTACCGAAAAAGGCTTGCGCCCCGCTATATTAATATAGCAACCACCTGAGACAGCTAGAAGTTCGAAGCTGGGGCAAACAACACAATCATGCCCAAAAGAAAAACAAATGAAAAGCAAGAGAAAGAAATGCCGGCAACACCGGATGAACGAAAGCTGAAGCATCCCGCAACCGCTGCGCCCACCGGAAAACATCCACCACGCTCCAATGCCATCGAGTCGCCGCGAACCAAGAAACACCTTCAAGAAGGACTGGGACGACGACGACGCTGCTGCCCGGACGAATCATAGGATTTCTCCCGGTACACGGAGGGAAGCGGGCGAGAGGTACTCCCGACGCCCTTCAAGAAGGTTGATGGTGTTGGGGAACGTAGTAATTTCAAAAATTTTCCTACGCACACGCAAGATCATGGTGATGTATAGCAACGAGAGGGGAGAGTGTTGTCCACATACCCTTGTAGACCCGGCGGAAGCGATCTGGCGTAGAGGAAGTAGTCGACGTTCTCCTCGCGATCCGACCGATCCGGCGCCGTTACTCCGGCGCCCGAGTTCTTGACACACGTACAGCTCGATGGCGTCCCTCGTACTCGATCCAGCCGAGTGTCGAGGGAGAGTTCCGTCAAGACGACGGCGTGGTGGCGATCTTGATGTTTCACTGCAGGGCTTCGCCTAAGCTTCATGACGGTATAACCGAGGTGGAATATGGTGGAGGGGGCACCGACACGGCTAAGGAACGATCTCACGATCAACTTGTGTGTTCCAAGGTGCCCCCCGCCCCGTATATAAAGGAGCAAGGGGAGGGGGCGGCCAAGGGAGGCGCATACAGGAGTCCTACTCCTCTGGGAGTAGGATTCCCCAATCCTAGTTGGACTAGGATTCCGGGGGGGAAAGAGAGAGAGGGGCGGCCCTTCTCCTAGTCCTAGTAGGACTAGGGAAGGGGGGAGGCGCCTCCTAGGGCTGCCCTTCTCCTTTCCACTAAGGCCCACCGAGGCCCATTTACCTCCCGGGGTTCGGTAACCTCCAGTACTCAGATAAATTCCGCCGCGGAACCATTCGAACTCCAAACATAGGCTTCCAATATATCAATCTTTATGTCTCGACCATTCCGAGACTCCTCGTCATGTCCGTGATCACATCCGGACTCGAACTCCTTGGTACATCAAAATACACAAACTCATAATAAGCATCATCGAAACCTTAAGCGTGCGGACCCTACGGTTCGAGAACAATGTAGACATGACCTAGAACCATTCACGGTCAATAACCAACAGCGGGACCTGGATGCCCATATTGGTTCCTACATATTCTCGAAGATCTTTGTCGGTCGGACCGCATAACAACATCGTTGTTCCCTTTGTCATCGGTATGTTACTTGCCGAGATTCGATCGTCGGTATCCAATACCTAGTTCAATCTCGTTACGGCAAGTCTCTTTACTCGTTCCGTAATACATCATCTCACAACTAACTCATTAGTTGTAGTGCTTGCAAGGCTTGATGATGTGCATTACCGAGAGGGCCCAGAGATACCTCTCCGACTATCGGAGTGACAAAACCTAATCTCAAATCGCCAACCCAACATCGCCTTTGGAGACACTGTAGTACTCCTTTATAATCACCCGATTCGTTGTGGACGTTTGGTAGCACCAAAGTGTTCCTCCGTAAGCGGAGTTGCATAATCTCATAGTTACGAGGAACATGTATAAGTCATGGATAAAAGCGGTAGCAACATACTAAGCGATCGTGTGCTAAGCTAAGGGAATGGGTCATGTCAATCAGATCATTCTACTAATGATGTGACCTCGTTAATCAAATAACAACTCCTTTGTTCATGGTGGGAAACATAACCATCTTTGATTAACAAGCTAGTCTAGTAGAGGCATACTAGTGACATCTTGTTTTGTCTATGCATTCACACATGTATCATGTTTCCGGTTAATACAATTCTAGCATGAATGATAAACATTTATCATGAAATAAGGAAATAAATAATAACTTTATTATTGCCTCTAGGGCATATTTCCTTGATCTCCCACTTGCACTAGAGTCAATAATCTAGATTACATCAGTAATGATTCTAACACCCATGGAGTCTTGGTGCTGATCATGTTTTGCTCGTGGAAGAGGCTTAGTCAGCGGTCGCAACATTCAGATCCGTATGTATCTTGCAAATCTCTATGTCTCGATCCGGACTAAGTCCGGATGGAATTGAAGCGTCTTTTGATGTGTTTGGTCCTCTTGTGAAATCTGGATTCCTTTGCTAAGGCTATTGCTCGAGATTGTCACGAGAAGATTTTCATTGGACCCGATGCACTAGGTATGACACCTAGATCGGATATGAACTCCTTCATCCGACTCCTTCATTAGCTGCTTCGAAGCTGCTATGTATTCCGCTTCACATGTAGATCCCGCTTCGACGCTTTGTTTAGAACCGCACCAACCGACAGCTCCTCCGTTTAGTGTAAATACGTATCCGGTCTGCGATTTAGAATCGTCGGATCGGTGTCAAAGCTTGCATCAACGTAACCGCCACGATGAGCTCTTTGTCACCTCCATATCGAGAAACATATCCTTCGTCCTTTTCGGTATTTCAGGATGTTCTTGACCGCTGTCCGATGATCCACTCTGGATTACTTTGGTACCTCCTGCTAGGCTTATAGCAAGGCACACATCAGTGCGGTACACAGCATTGCATACATGATAGAGCCTATGGGTGAAGCATAGGAACATCTTTCATCTTCTCTCTATCTTCTGCGCAGTGGTCGGGCATTGAGTGCGCCTCAACTTCACACCTTGTAACACGTGCAAGAACCCTTTCTTTGCTTGATCCATTTTGAACTTCTTCAAAACTTTGTCAAGGTATGTGCTTTGTGAAAGTCCAATTAAGCGTCTTGATCTATCTCTATAGATCTTGATGCCCAATATGTAAGCAGCTTCACCGAGGTCTTTCATTGAAAAACTCTTATTCAAGTATCCCTTTATGCTATCCAGAAATTCTATATCATTTCCGATCAGCAATATGTCATCCACATATAAGATCAGAAATGCTACTGAGCTCCCACTCACTTTCTTGTAAATCTGAGCTTCTCCAAAAGTGCGTACAAACCCAAATGCTTTGATCACACTATCAAAACGTTTATTCCAACTCGAGATGCTTGCACCAGTCCATATATGGATCATTGGAGCTTGCACACTTTGTTAGCTCCTTTGGATCGATAAAACCTTCGGTTGCATCATATACAACTCTTCTTCCGTAAATCCATTCAGAATGCAGTCTTTACATCCATTTGCCAAATTTCATAATCATAAAATGCGCAATTGCTAACATGATTCGAGACGGACTTAAGCATCGCTACGGGTGAGAAGGTCTCATCGTAGTCAATCCCTTGAACTTGTCGAAAACCTTTTGCGACAAGTCGAGCTTTATAAACGATAACATTACCGTCGTCGGTCTTCTTCTTGAAGATCCACTTGTTTTCTATTGCTTGCCTACCCTCGGGCAAGTCAACCAAAGTCCACACTTTGTTTTCATACATGGATCCCATCTCAGATTTCATGGCCTCAAGCCATTTTATGAATCTGGGCTCACCATCGCTTCTTCATAGTTCGTAGGTTCATCATGATCTAGTAGCATGACTTCCGAACAGGATTGCCGTACCACTCAGTGCGGATCTTACTCTGGTTGATCTACGAGGTTCTGCAAGTAACTTGATCGAAGTTTCATGATCAACATCATCAACTTCCTCACTACTTGGTGTAGGTGTCTCGTAAACTGGTTTCGCGACGAACTACTTTCAAGTAAGGGAGAAGGTACTATTACCTCATCAAGTTCCACTTTCCTCCCACTCACTTCTTTCGAGAGAAACTCCTTCTCTAGAAAGGATCCATTCTTAACAACGAATGTCTTGCCTTCGGATCTGTGATAGAAGGTGTACCCAACTGTCTCCTTTGGGTATCCTATGAAGACACATTTCTCGATTTGGGTTCGAGCTTATCGGGTTGAAGCTTTTTCACATAAGCATCGCATCCCCAAACTTTAAGAAACGACAACTTTGGTTTCTTGCTAAACCACGATTCATAAGGTGTCGTCTCAACGGATTTCGACGGTGTTCTATTCGGTGTGAATGCGGCTGTCTCTAGAGCATAACCCCAAAAGCGATAGCGGTAAATCTGTAAGAGACATCATAGATCGTACCATATCTAGTAAAGTACGATTCTGACGTTCGGACACACCATTACTGTTGTGGTGTTCGGGTGGCGTGAGTTGCTAAACTATTCCGCATTGTTTCAAATGTAGACCAAACTCGTAACTCAAATATTCACCTCCACGATCGATCGTAGAAACTTAATTTTCTTGTTACGATGATTTTCAACTTCACTCTGAAATTCTTTGAACTTTTCAAGCGTTTGGACTTATGTTTCATTAAGTAGATATACCCATATCGCTTAAGTCATCTGTGAAGGTGAGAAAATAACGATATCCGCCACGAGCCTCAATATTCATCGGACCACATACATACGTATGTATGATTTCCAACAAATCTGTTACTCTCTCCATAGTACCGGAGAACGGCGTTCTAGTCATCTTGCCCATGAGGCACGGTTCAAGTGCCAAGTGATTCATAATCAAGTGACTCCAAAAGTCCATCAACATGGAGTTTCTTCATGCGCTTTACACCGATATGACCTAAGCGGCGATTGCCACAAATAAGTTGCACTATCATTATCAACTCTGCATCTTTTGGTTTCAACATTATGAATATGTGTATCACTACTATCGAGATTCACCAAAATAGACCATTCCTCAAGGGTGCATGACCATAAAAGACATTACTCATATAAATAGAACAACCATTATTCTCTCGATTTAAATGAATAACCGTCTCGCATCAAACAAGATCCAGATATAATGTTCATGCTCAACGCAGCACCAAATAACAATTATTTAGGTCTAAAACTAATCCCGAAGGTAGATGTAGAGGTAGCGTGCCGACCGCGATCACATCGACTTTGGAACCATTTCCCACGCGCAAGATCGTCACCTCGTCCTTTGCGAGTTAAGCAATCGTAGTCCTGCTTTGAGTTGCAAATATTAGCAGCAGAACCGGTATCAAATACCAGTGCTACTACGAGCTCTAGTAAGGTACACATCAATAACATGTATATCACATATACCTTTGTTCACCTTGCCATCCTTCTTATCCGCCAAATACTTGGGGCAGTTCCGCTTCAAATGACCGATGCGCTTGCGATAGAAGCACTCGATTTCAGGTTTAGGGCCGACTTGGGTTTCTTCTCTGAGCAACAACTTGCTTGCTGTTCTTCTTGAGATTCCCTTCTTCTTCCCTTTGCCTTTCTTCTTGAAACTAGTGGTCTTATTGACCATCAACACTTGATGCTCCTTCTTGATTTCTACCTCCGCAGCCTTTAGCATTGCGAAGAGCTCGAGCATAGTCTTTACTAACCCTTGCATATTATAGTTCATCACGAAGCCTTTGTAGCTTGGTGGCGGTGATTGGAGAATTTCATCAATGACACAATCATCCGGAAGATTAACTCCCAATTGTGTAAGTGATTGTAGTACCCGGACATTACGAGTATATGCTCACTAATGAACTGTTCTCCTCCATCTTGCAGCTATAGAACTTATTGGAGACTTCATATCTCTCAATCCGGGCATTCTGTTGGAATATTAACTTCAACTCTGGAACATCTCATATGCTCCATGACGTTCAAAACGTCGTTGAAGTCCCGGTTCTAAGCCGTAAAGCATGGCACATTGAACTATAGAGTAGTCATCAGCTTTGCTCGCCAGACGTTCATAACATCTGCAGTTGCATTAGCGAGACTGGCACCTAGCGGTGCATCCGGGACGTAGCTCTTACATGCAGCAATGAGGATGATCCTCAAGTTACGGACCCAATCCGTGTAATTGCTACCATCATCTTTCAACTTTGCTTTCTCAAGGAACGCATTAAAATTCAACGGAACAACAAAGATGAGCCATCTATCTACAATCAAACATAAACAAGCAAGATACTATCGGTACTAAGTTCATGATAAATTTAAGTTCAATTAATCATATTACTTAAGAACTCCCACTTAGAAAAACATCTCTCTAGTCATCTAAGTGATCACGTGATCCAAATCAACTAAACCATAACCGATCATCACGTGAAATGGAGTAGTTTTCAATGGTGAACATCGTATGTTGATCATATCTACTATATGATTCACGCCGACCTTTCGGTCTCCGTGTTCCGAGGCCATATCTGCATATGCTAGGCTCGTCAAGTATAACCCGAGTATTCTGCGTGCAAAACGGCTTGCACCCGTTGTAGATGGACGAGAGCTTATCACACCCGATCATCACACGTGGTGTGCGGGCACGACGAACTTTGGCAGCGGTGCATACCGGGAGAACACTTCTTGATAATTTAGTGAGAGATCATCTTACAATGCTACCGTCAATCAAAGCAAGATAAGATGCATAAAAGGATAAACATCACATGCAAATCAATATAAGTGATATGATATGGTCATCATCATCTTGTGCTTCATGATCTCCATCTTGTTGCACCACCATGATCACCATCGTCACCGCGCGACACCTTGATCTCCATCGCAGCATCGTTGTCGTCTCGCCAAACTTATGCTACTACGACTATCGCTACCGCTTAGTGATAAAGTAAAGCATTACTGAGCGATTGCATTGCATACAATAAGCGACAACCATATGGCTCCTGCCGATTGCCGATAACCGGTTACAAAACGTGATCATCTCATACAATAAAATATAGCATCACATCTTGACCATATCACATCACAACATGCCCTGCAAAAACAAGTTAGGCGTCCTCTACTTTGTTGTTGCAAATTTTACGTGGCTGCTACGGGCTTAAGCAAGAACCAGTCTCACCTACGCATCAAAACCACAACGATACTTCGTCAAATAGACTCGCGTTTAACCTTCTCAAGGACCGGCGTAGCCACACTCGGTTCAACTAAAGTGAGAGAGACAGACACCCACCGGTCACCTTTAAGCAACGAGTGCTCATGGCGGTGAAACCAGTCTCGCGTAAGCGTCGCGTAATGTCGGTCCGGGCGCTTCATCTCACAATACCGCTGAACCAAAGTATGACATGCTGGTAGGTAGTATGACTTGTATCGCCCACAACTCACTTGTGTTCTACTCGTGCAAAACATCAAACCATAGAAAAACCTAGGCTCGGATGCCACTGTTGGGGAACGTAGTAATTTCAAAAATTTTCCCACGCACACGCAAGATCATGGTGATGTATAGCAACGAGGGAGAGTGTTGTCCACATACCCTTGTAGACCCGGCGGAGCGGTCACAGCGTAGAGGAAGTAGTCGACGTTCTCCTCGCGATCCGACCGATCCGGCGCCGTTACTCGGCGCCCGAGTTCTTGACACACGTACAGCTCGATGGCGTCCCTCGTACTCGATCCAGCCGAGTGTCGAGGGAGAGTTCCACAAGACGACGGCGTGGTGACGATCTTGATGTTTCACGGCGCGAGGCTTCGCCTAAGCTTGCATGACGGTATAACCGAGGTGGAATATGGTGGAGGGGGCACCGACACGGCTAAGGAGCGATCTCACGATCAACTTGTGTGTTCCAAGGTGCCCCCTGCCCCGTATATAAAGGAGCAAGGGGGGGGGGCGGCCAAGGGAGGCGCATACAGGAGTCCTACTCCTCCGGGAGTAGGATTCCCCAATCCTAGTTGGACTAGGATTCGGGAGGGAAAGAGAGAGGGGCGGCCCCTTCTCCTAGTCCTAGTAGGACTAGGGAAGGGGGGCGCGCCTCCTAGGGCTGCCCTTCTCCTTTCCACTAAGGCCCACCGAGGCCCATTTACCTCCCGGGGTTCGGTAACCTCCGGTACTCCATAAATTCCGTTTTACGGAACCATTCGAACTCCAAACATAGGCTTCCAATATATCAATCTTTATGTCTCGACCATTCCGAGACTCCTCGTCATGTCCGTGATCACATCCGGGACTCGAACTCCTTGGTACATCAAAATACACAAACTCATAATAAGCATCATCGAAACCTTAAGCGTGCGGACCCTACGGTTCGAGAACAATGTAGACATGACCTAGAACCATTCACGGTCAATAACCAACAGCGGGACCTGGATGCCCATATTGGTTCCTACATATTCTACGAAGATCTTTGTCGGTCGGACCGCATAACAACATCGTTGTTCCTTTGTCATCGGTATGTTACTTGCCGAGATTCGATCGTCGGTATCCAATACCTAGTTCAATCTCGTTACGCAAGTCTCTTTACTCGTTCCGTAATACATCATCTCACAACTAACTCATTAGTTGTAGTGCTTGCAAGGCTTGATGATGTGCATTACCGAGAGGGCCAGAGATACCTCTCCGACTATCGGAGTGACAAAACCTAATCTCAAATACGCCAACCCAACATCGCCTTTGGAGACACCTGTAGTACTCCTTTATAATCACCCGATTACGTTGTGACGTTTGGTAGCACCAAAGTGTTCCTCCGTAAGCGGAGTTGCATAATCTCATAGTTACGAGGAACATGTATAAGTCATGGATAAAAGCAGTAGCAACATACTAAGCGATCGTGTGCTAAGCTAAGGGAATGGGTCATGTCAATCAGATCATTCTACTAATGATGTGACCTCGTTAATCAAATAACAACTCCTTTGTTCATGGTCAGGAAACATAACCATCTTTGATTAACAAGCTAGTCTAGTAGAGGCATACTAGTGACATCTTGTTTTGTCTATGCATTCACACATGTATCATGTTTCCGGTTAATACAATTCTAGCATGAATGATAAACATTTATCATGAAATAAGGAAATAAATAATAACTTTATTATTGCCTCTAGGGCATATTTCCTTCAGATGGCGCCCGCAGGCGTCACCGCGTCGGTGCCGAGCGGACCCGAGAGGGATTTCGCCCTACCCCTCATACCCACAACCCAGGACCAACCGGCGGCTCCACCACGCCAACCGCCCACCAACCTGCGCCACCACAGTCACGAGGACACCACCGTCGTCCCTCCACCGCAGACGCGCGAGGCCGGCCGAACCAACCGAGACCACCGCCTATAGGGACCAGGAGCACCATAGCCACGTGGGAGGGGACAACCTCCACCGGCACAAGCCGTAACAGACCGGACGCAGGCGCGGGAGCACGCCGGACCCCCCTGCCCAGCAGGGCCCAGATCGGGCCCGTTAAGCTCCTGCTGCCGCGCTGCAGCCGACGCAGCGCAGAGCCGCCGATCCCAACGACCGCATCCCGCCAGCCCAGCCGGAGAAGACCCGCCGAAGGCCAGACCAACCCACCCTGGCCCAGATCGGGCCCAAAAGGGCCTAGATCTGGGCCTGCAGGGCTCCGCCGGCCAACCCCCGCCGCCAGCCGCCACCGCCGCCAAAGGGCCGCGCCGCCGCCGAATCTGGGCCCGATCTACACCGGAGCACCGCCCGTCGAGGCGCACCGTCGCCGGAAACCGCCGCCCGAGCCGGGGAACTACGAGGGGGAGAGGAAGAGGGCCGCCACCGCCGGCCTCACCACGGCGCCGCGCGGGTAACGCCCAGCCACGCCAGTCGGCGGGAGGAGGGGTGGGAGGTGGAGGCTGGGCGGCGAGGGCAGGGAGGGCCACCCCGGTCGCCCCGCTCGGGGGGGGGGGGGTACGGGGAGAAAAAAGATCTGGGATCTGGCGTAGTGGTTTCACAAAAGCAAATGCCCTTTACATCATTTATTGGACCACTATAGTGTTCTATTTTACATATGCTGTAGTTGGAGTTTGGTGATGTAAAAATTCATTTTTTGATGATTAAATTTTACACATCATTCCTATTGAAAATAGATGCTCCGAGTAAAATGCTAGGTTTCACCCGCGCCGCCGTTCCTCTCGCCCCGCAGCGGCTCCGCCATTGATCACGTCCTCTGCCCGCGGCCACGTCTATCGAGCTCCTACTCTGGCAGATCGACGTCGCCGGACACTTCTATCCCGTGTCGCCGCCTCCAGGCACCGTCCAGCTCGCCGCCGACTATCTTCGAGATAAGAGGCCCTCGGCGGGCGGCCCCGTCCAAAAGTATCCACACTCAACAATCTAGCCTACCAACTTCGTATAATCTTTGTACTGCTAATGACGACTCAGATTTCTTCCTTCTTCTCCAGGCTAGAAAGATGCAGATCGAGCGAGGGGATGTTCAACCTGGAAGCTCGAATAAACAACGCAAAAAAATGCGCATAAGTAGCGGTGAGGATTGATTTCAATTTTGCTACTTTCTTCTCTGCAAGTACGATTTGTACTATAGCACTCGAACAGAGCCGTGTTTAACAGGGCTTCCTGAATTAGAAAATATGATTCGAGTCAATCCTCTCGAAGAGGAATTCGGCGCCTCAAGCGATTCCGGTGAAGGTGTCTGGAGTCTACTCACCGAAGAAGTCGCGGCACACATTGATGACAGTGTTGTGTCGCTCGCTTCATTTCATAAAGATAACGGTGATTATACAAGTCAGCTTTGGTTGCAAATTTGTACCTGATCATTAGTTACGTTGAAATTACGATCTGTGCAGGAAAGTCGGTGTATTTTGCGTGCACGGGCATAATTATTGAGAGCAATTCAACTACTACAAGTTTCTTGACGTCGTTAAGTTTGCTTAGATCTACTGATGACGATAGCAAGATCTTTCAAGATATGATGGTTGGTACTGCCAATTTTCCTGTGCTCTGTTTGTTGCTTGCTGATTTGCGATCGTGGTAACCATTCTGTGAACTGATGTGTGTTCATGTTGTGGTGCTTTATTATCATTGCAGGTTAAAGTGCGCCTTCCAAATAATCGTCTTTCCATGGGATGGTTGGACTACTATGACTTAAAATACAATGTTGCTGTTATCAGCATCGCAGCCTTCCATGTTTTTTGCGCGGCATTTCTAGATCATCAGCGGCAATTTGAGTCCCATAGTGAAGTAGTTGCTGTCGGGCGTTGCTTCGACTCATGCAAATTAATGGCCACAACTGGGATGTTGACTGATAATGGGAAGAGAATTTACCGCGAGGAGCTTGCCATCTCCACATGTGAAATTACTATGGTGCACAGTTGATTTCTCTCTTTACTTCTCTGCATGAAATAAATTAATAATGTCATATTATCAGTGGCCCAACATATGCAAGGAACTATATCTTTTGGGGGCACTAAAAGTATCCTCTTTTCAGTTATGCAAACCTTGTTCAGGATCACTAAATTTGTGTGCTTGCCTGAGCGTCACTTTATTCTTTTGCTAGACTGGAGTTGGAGGGCCCCTTGTTGATTTTAATGGTGACTTTGTCGGGATGAACTTTTATTCTAAGGAAGAGACTCCATTCCTACCAAGGAATAAAATTCTTGAACTTTTGATGCATTTTAGGAGAACACCCCCATGCTGGTATGTCTTCTACACTCATCAGATACAGAATCTCTCACTGGCTTATACATGCTTCTTTATCCTTCCCTATTTGAGCTTACTAGTTTGTATGCACTTGGAACATACATGCTTAGGAAAAATGGAAATGATGGAGAGTTCAATCTAGATTGCACCTGGTATAATAGTGGTCTCTTGCTCTTTATGAGGTAGATAAATTTGCATCATACACTCTTTGGTTAATTTGCTATAACTGTCACCTCTAGTCGCATTCTATGCTGGATAACAGCAGGCGTAGTCTAACCAAAGCAATATCTGGATAACCGTAGGACATCTCGTTTGCTTGTTGCGAACTTATTGTTCATGCTGGAGTTTCCAGGGAGCTGACTACACATCAACAAACATAGGAAGTGAAGTACTGAACAATAATATTGCACATTAACAGCCGAGGCTGTGCGGAAACAAATTCAAACTTCATACGTAACTGTACTAGAAACCATGTTGAATGTCAAACAATTTTGAAATGTGTGTGTCTGCGCCAATATGATGGCTTATTAGCTGTTTTGATGCTTTTGTAGCTTATAATGGCATTTGGTAGGTGACCTTCATTTGAGAGCATTTGCCTTTATAACAAATTGGTTATTTGCTCCATGTGTAACTGAACAAGTAGCAGAGTTACCTTAACACTTGCATCCATATCACCAGTCTTGTCAAGCCCGTCTTACAGTTGTCGTGTACTCGATTAGGAATCTGGTGTCCGTGTTGATCGAACGTATTATACTTGTTTAAATGGGAAGTAGTCAAGGTTTCTTTAGTATTGATATAGTATTTTCACCATTTTCTCTGTTGTTGAAATTTTTAGTACCATCTGGGTTCAATTCCTAATTTTTCCATCTTGCCACTGTTTGGCACTTCAGTTTTATAGTTTTTTGGTAGTGATGCATACCTATGATCTATGTTTTACTCTTGTGGATTTACTCATGAGTATATCCCATTTTGCTGCAGGGACACAAGTAAGAAAAGAGGTAGTAAAACTGAAAGAGGGGCAAGCAAGGCACGAGTATCTCCTGAATCTCACAAGTCCGATTTAGAAGGCAAGGAAAACAGACTCACTCCTTAAAAACAGTTAAATTATGCACTGCCAGCCAATTCATCATCAATGTTATTTTCGATGACCATCTGTATAATCCTTGCCGGGAGTACACACCTTTAGTTTTAAGCTTATACTTATTATGATACTATCATATTATAGCCTGTGCTATTTAGTTCATACTAAGTATATGGATATGCTATGTGAGTTTGTGAGAATACACACCTGACCTTCATAGTGCTTTTCGGCGTTCTAAGTTATGCTTATTCCTTGTTTCGTCTTTTCCATTTTAGGCAGCTCAAGGCAGGAGATGAAAAATAAAAAGCAGGAACCTTCCATATGTACTATATGTGACCCAGAACTTAATTCAGGTTGGGTCACTTCTAATGTTACATGTTGATCATTGGTCACGCATGGTCACTAATTGCTTCACCCTGTGGCAATAGGACTCGAGGATACAATTCTAGAGAGTCTGCCTTCTATTCGTCGGTGGCCGTATGACTGGGGTTTCGGTGAGTCATTGCTTTCAGTTTCCTTTATCATTATTAACACATTGGTCATCAATCATTTTACCATGTTGTGCAGTATCCTTGGATGCTAGAAGAGATAAGTTTAGGTCTCGTGGTTACCCCTTACCAGTTTTGGAGGACAGTAAGTTATTTCTTTTTTATTTTACTGATTACTCTATTTTGTTGCACATTTGACTACTCTTTTAAGCAGCCCCTTAACTATTATGCCATGTTTCTGTGACCAGATGGCAAGCGTCTGCGTTATAGTTTTGAGGAGGAATTTAGTGAAGATATCTGGAACAAAGTTGAGAAAAGAGTAGCTTCAAGTATGTCTCGAGTTGTTGTCGCACTAGCTTCATTCAGAGGTAATCGTACTGATTGTAAGCTCATTATTTTTCGGTATCTTTTTCTTCTGTTTCGTCACTAACTAACGTTCTTAATTATTAACTTTCGTAGGAGAAGCGAGGCTTTTTGCTTGCACAGGTGTATTCATAGACTGCAATCGGTTCACCACAAGAGTTGTGACCTCAGGAAATTTGATTAGAAGTAATGACGATGAAAGCAAGGTTGCTGATAACTTAAAGGTTATTACTCTTCTAATAAATGTTTAAATAGCCCTTTTCTTGTTCATTTGGATACTGCTTTACTCTCAGTGTATATCGTTAATTGCAGATTGAAGTGCACCTTCCAGATAAACGACATGTCCCAGGGATGTTGCAACATTACGATCTGCATTATAATGTCGCCGTCATCATCATAAATAAATTTCGCTGTACTCGGACAGCAATTATTGACAATAAGGTGAAAACTGGCACTCATTCGGAGGTATTAGCCATAGGGCGTGTCTATGAATCAGGAAAATTAATGGCTGCAAGTGGGGTAGTGATCAACAAAGAAAATGAACTTGACTGTAAAGATCTTAGGATCTCCACTTGTCAAATCACAAAGGTATGATGTGTTAGTTTCACTGTATTTTATTTTTAGGGTGGAAGTATGTTCAGTTTAATCCATCAGCATATCTGTATAGCTTACAAGTACCATGTTTTTTCTACTGGTTACGTTTGTCTTGTGCTAGGCTGGGATTGGAGGCCCTCTTATAGATTCTAATGCGAACTTTATTGGGATGAACTTCTATGGCTTGGAAGAAACTCCCTACACACCACGGGATACAATTCTGAAACTCTTGGAGAATTTTGATGCAGAAGGGTATGTTTTCAATAATTATGTAGGTTTTTGTGTGGCATGCAAGTTTTTTTCATGTGCATGATATTCAGGCTTGAGTGAAGTACAGTTGCCTCCACAAGATGTGTACTATCATTTTATTCGTCTATAATTGATTTTTGGGTCATCATACCCTGGAATAAAACTGATGTGCATCTGGTAAACAATGTATGTACTATACTAGTATGATTAAGCCATTTGATTCTAGCTTACAAACTGATATTAAATATGCATCATATTACAGTATCATGTGCATAACACTAATTAATTCAGCCTGGAATTCATGTCTATTGCTTGATTTGTTTGTTTGTTTATCTTACTTGTTCATGTTCCTTTTAGTTTGAGCACATGCCAGTTTGTAAGTCTTTGCATGATTCATGATTTTGAGATATTGTTGTATATGTTAAAACTAAAAACAGTTTCTTTTGGTTTATGTGTAGGACTGCTGACAATATTACAACAGTTCCTAGCCCAAACAGGTATTTTTGATTAGTTCTGCATTCAGTAGGACCTTGATTCTGATCTGCATGATTCATGAACATATTTATGATTTCGTCTTAACAGATGGCATGTGCCTAAGCCATATTGGTGCTATCCTTCGTGGCATGAACGAAAGGAGGGAACAGATTTACTGGAATTTCTTGATCAAGAATTCCGCTATGACTAACGTGAATTGTCATCGCCATGCCTGTATTGTCAACATGTTGACCGAGTCTGCTTGTGAAGCTGATCCTGTGTAGTAAGCATCAGTGGTACTTGCAAACACTTTTTTCATGTATATTTGCCTGGTAAATTTGAATTAACAAAGCCATCAATCGGCCATTATTACAACTGGCAACAGACCTAGGGCATCTCTAATCGATCCCCCATAATTCAGAGGAGGATACGGTAGAGTATCTTTAGTGGAGGATAATTTTGCTCCTCTAAGGTGACCGGACCGAACCGATCCCCTATATGTAGAAGAGAATATATTTTTCTCAATTCTTTTAGCCAGCCACACACATTTCAACAATTGCATACTATTTCATCAATCATTTGAATGATTCAAATTCAACATGCTTAACAAAAACCATGAACACACATATAGTTGCACGGGTCGAGCAATTCAAATTAAAACATGCAAATAGTTCATCCAAAAGACTCCACTCATAACTTCAACTAGTTGCATAGACTAGTAGGTGTGTTTTTAAACATTTCGTAATGAAAATCGACTATAAATGCATAGAAAGAACCTAAAAGTGCCATAGGGGTGGTACACAAACGACATTTCGAAATCCAATGCACCATGCATCATCTTGACTAAAAACGACAGAGTATGCTTGGATTTATATTGTTGCAAGATGTTCACGACGCGTTGAGGACGAGGTCTGTCGTGCAGGAGTATGTAGGATGGCAAGATATGACGTGATAACTGACGACACGACTTTGTTTTTGAAATTAAACACCCCCATGACACCATCACACTTCACATATGACCATGTACAGGGCTGAGGTTACATGCACAATTACAAATATATTGTGCATCACGATCGTCTAACATGGTACAACCTATAACACACTTACGTGCGATCCTTCCTTCCACTTGACTTACACTCAAAAAATCATTCCCTCCAACTAGCCTTTCCTCGAAAAAATATCTTCCCTCCAAAGTAGCATTCCCTACAGCTAGCCGAGCCTTTCCCTCAAAAAATTTCCTTCCCACGTTTGTAAGGCCCGCTTGATTAACCCCAGCCCCTCTGTAAATACAGCCTATCCTTATAAGTGTGACCACAAGATCCGTCTAGATCTGCACATCTAGTTCCTTGTTGAGTCGGAGATGCAATCTAAGATTGTGTTACTTGTACTAGTACAACTTTTAGTGTTCTTATCTGGATTAAGACTGCGGGTCATTCTATCTAGGGTTCTAGTATGGTTAGGATTTTCTAGTATGGGTATGATGTTCTAATTAAATGAAAGGTCATAAGATCTAATCTATCAGCTAATTAATCCTTTTTACTTTATTGACGAGCTTCTTGGTTGTCCAAACTTTTTTCATGGAAATTGTTTCTCCAGACTTTGATCCTATGTTGTTCTGGTTCAATTATTATGCCCGGTAATTGCCTTTGGCTCCTAGGTGCATATGCACCCATTGTCGAAATACACATTTCGAAAAGTTGAAAAATTCTGAACAAAAATCCCACGTGTATATTCGGACATTTTATGTGCGTGCACAAGGTTTCAGTGAAAAACGACGTTTTTTGTGGCTTGTGTAAAGAAGACAATTTCTGATGCTTCATTCTAACTAGTCATGAGGCATTTCTTTATCTTTTTTACACAAGCCACAAAAAACGTTGTTTTTCACCGAAACCTTGTGAACGCACATAAAATGTCCGGATATACACGTGGGATTTTTGTTCAGAATTTTTCAACTTTTTGAAATGTGTATTTTGACAATGGGTGCATATGCACCTAGGAGCCAAAATGCCGCTCTCATTTCATATTGATTTTCCTCTAGAGTAAATTGTGCTGACAATGTACAAATTAGTAGTTTAATTACTTCATATAATAGCAAGTACGTACATGTTTAACTATCCGCATCGTTGTATAGGAGCCGTGAAAAGCTCACCAACGGGATTGGAGATTATACAAGCAGTCCGCAACAAGGATAACGGGTGTGGACGAAGCTTTGGAAGCTGAATGTCGTGCCCAAAGTCCGCGTGTTCTGGTGGCGAGTGCTTCGGGGGATCCTTCCTGTCAAGAGCATCCTCAAATACAGACACATAGCAACATTGGCCAGGTGTAAAATATGCGTGTCAGCGGATGAAGACATGTATCATGCATTGATACAATGTTCTCATGCAAATCGGTTCTCGATAGAAGCCCGCGATTGGTTGGGCATCAAGCTTCCAGAGCTGACATGGTCCAGGGATATTCTCTGCGATCCTCGTTTCGATCTTTCAGACCAAGCTAAGATCATTTCGGTGATGTGGGCTATATGGACATCTTGAAACAATATTACTCATGACAAGGCCAGTATGGACCCAAAGCAATCTTTGCAGATGATTAGAGATGCGCTGGCAGTGCTGGAGCTTCCACCAAAGCATGCCAGCATTTTACCAGGTCATGTGTGGCGACCACCTGATGGTGAGGTTATCAAGATTAATACTGATGCTGCAATTTCTTTATTGGAGCATAGAGCAGGCATAGGTGGAGTGGCTCGGTCAACTTCATCATTCATCTCGGCTTGGTGCAAACCAATCCCTGGCATCACCGATCCACT
Source organism: Aegilops speltoides (assembly GCA_021437245.1). Classification (NCBI taxonomy): domain Eukaryota; kingdom Viridiplantae; phylum Streptophyta; class Magnoliopsida; order Poales; family Poaceae; genus Aegilops; species Aegilops speltoides. The sequence continues at coordinate 40,091,085 of CM038143.1, forward strand.
TGTGGCAGAAGCGACTACGGTACGTGAAGGCGTGGTGGTGGCTTTACTTCGTGGATTTACGCGAGTGCAGATTGAGACCGACTATCTGAATGTAGTGAACCTCTGGAACTCGCGCCGTATTTCGCGCTCTCTGATAGCGCCGTTACTCTTAGATATTGAGGAGCTAACTGCTAGTTTCATTTCTTTTGATATTCTACATGTAAAGAGACAAGCCAATCTCCCGGCCTACCTCTGTGCGAGACAAGCAAGCACATTGGAGGTGTCAGAGTGTTGGATGGACTCTCCTCCGGGTTTGCTGGTAACCAGCCTCATGGCTGATAGTGCTAGCGCCTTATCATTTGAATAAAGCTCTTCATTACCCTGCAAAAAAAACAAGGATAACGGGTCTCGTACCGAAGAAGTGATGCACTGTGACGACGATGAAAATGAACGCAGTTGGCCTATGTTGCAAACATGATTACATATCTAGAAGAAAGCGAGAAGAAAAACCCTACAACTCTGGTGACAATATGTTTACATAGTTTGACATTCAAAATGGTACTACAAAATGTAGATTATAATATAATATGTTGAATTACATCTTAGCAGGCATATTTCCATGATAAAAAGGAAGGACAGATGACTGTTACGCAAAGCTCAGCCGCGTCCAAGAGAAAGCGGGTTCAACCGGTTAGTCAACACACTTTTTATCCTCTGAACACTTATTTAAAAAGGATATTTAAAACCATATACTGCCTTTGTTTTCTTTACCACTACATATTGCCGCAAATGCATTAATATTTTGGAATTGTGCAATATTTATGTATTATACCACATCAATAACCTAGATATATGATTTTTGTAGGGAGAGTTGGAATTCACATATGCTGAGCCGAATGCAAGTCTAGGAGGCAGCATGAAGAAATTGGACCTATGAAGATGCAACGTAGACAACTTGAAGCAGTCAACAATGTTTTGGTAGAGGAACAAGAGCCTATTGCTGTCAAGGAGGCCATGACAGAGCAAATTTTGTAGTGTGCTTCATTGAATGTCTTGGGGAAGGAACGGTCTGGGAAGTTGAGTAGGGATGCGGCTCGACTGGATTTCCACTGTCGCCTCCAGTGTCCCACACGACGTCAGCCACCACCATCTTCCGTCGAAGGCCGCATTGCCCAAAAAACCGCGCCCCAGGCACCCGCGGATAGAGGAGGTACGCCAAGTAAGAGCCCAGCCACAAACGGGCCTATGCCACCTCCATGAAGCCGCACCACCGCTGAGCTGCCACTCTACCGCTAGATCCACGTTCCCACGCCGCCGTAGGCCCCACTGAATCCCGTGGCCACAAGAGTTAGGGCTGCCCCGCACAATTAGGGGCGGCGTCAGGAGTCTTCCTTGGTATTCAAATGAATAGCAAAGATTTGTTGAATGCGGCGTTTCGGTGCCCGGGTGCATCTGCACCCGTTCAAAAAAAAAATCGTAAAAAATTCAGAAAAATTCAAAAAATTCCGAAAAAATTTGGGGTGGTGGACAATTTGATGCGTGAGGTGCGCCCCAATTTTCAAAACATTTGGACTTATGTGCAGCTCTCAGCAAAAAAGACAAATCACAATTTGATGCGTGAGGTGCGCCCCAATTTTCAAAACATTTGGACTTATGTGCAGCTCTCAGCAAAAAAGACAAATCAGAGGTGATTTGTCTTTTTTGCTGAGAGCTGCACATAAGTCCAAATGTTTTGAAAATTGGGGCGCACCTCACGCATCAAATTGTCCACCACCCCAATTCTTTTTGGAGTTTTTTGAATTTTTTTAGTATTTATTTTGATTTTTTTGGTGAGCGCAGGTGCAGATGAGCTCGGGCTCAGATTTGGATTTTCGAGATTTGTTGATGTATATAACTATATATATTGTAGCTATATTTGCTGTATATTGCTGGTATTCATGGCAAAAATAACTCAATGAATACCATGGAGGACTTGATTCAGACACCACCCGAGCATCATGAGAGAGAGGATGGAGGCTTGCCCCACCGCCCTGAAGCCGCTTTTGTAGCTTCTTCACTCTGACACCTTACTATGTCTGAAATACTCCCTCTGTTTTTAAATACAAGCCTTTTTCAATATTTCAATTCAATGCGGACTACATACGGAGCAAAATGACTAAATCTACACTCTAAAATGCGTCTGTATACATGCATATACAGTCTGTATTGAAATTTCTAAAAAGACTTATACTCCCTCCGTCCGAAAATATTTGTCATCAAAATGGACAAAAAAGGATGTATCTAGAACTAAAATACATCTAGATACATCCTCTTTTATTCATTTTGATGACAAGTATTTCCGGACGGAGGGAGTATTTAGAAACGAAGGGGTATTTCTTAACCCGTGGGTATTTTCCCTTCTTCTTTCATGCCTTCTTTCCGGCCTGTCATTTTGCACATCAAGCGAGAGGTTCGATACACCGAGCACCCGTGACTCCGTGAGCTTGCATTGCCTGCCTGACCGCCGATGGAGCACCAGGGAAATCGTCGTCACCTCCACCTAGTTGGCCCGTTGGCGCGTGCAGCCAAGCCAAGCCAAGCCTCTAAAGATCGCCTCACCCAACGCCAAACCTTGCTGCCCGGCCCGTGACCGAATAGCCTGCCGCGAAATGTGGATATGCAACTGTCCGAGCCGATACTGACATGTGTGCACGCAGTCTCGTCACTTCTTGGTGGCTTCGATCCGTGGCTCTAGACTTGCCTGTCCCAAGGCCAGCCGGCAAGTACTGCCGAGCTAGTAGTAGGGCTGCAGGAGTATTGACCAAGATTGATGTAGTAGTAGCGTGCTATTCAACTCAAGCATATGCCTCTGGTATACCGGCCGAACTCGATCGATCGGCAGGCACTTTGAATACAACGCGTTGGATCAGTAGAGTCGGTCAAAACACGTATTTTCTGATCAATATATAGCTCTTCTTACTCTTCCGTCTATACTGTATTATGTGGCTTTAAGTGCTAAGGTGGTCCGCTTCGTCTCCGGGTGGCCTTATCTGGCCCACCGCGGTCTCCATGAGCGTGGCGGCGTGGCGGCCGGCCGGTTCCTAGGGGCAGCCGTGGCGGTAGCCTGGCTATGCTCTGCCTGATCTGGGGCGGAGGCTGCAGGATCCGAGGCGCCGGCCCCTTGGCTGGCCTCCTCGTCCGGGCGCGGCAGGGTACGTAGGAGGGCTGCCGGGGATTGGATCGGGCGGCTAGTGATCCTCCGGTGGTTTTCGCGGCGTCAGATCTGGTGGTTCCCCTCCCTCCTGCTGCCTCTATCGTCATTCCGGTGGTTCGCGGATGCAGACTCCGGTGACGGTGAGCCCTGGTGGTGTACCTTGGGTCCGAGGGAAACCTTGGCCGGTCTGGTCGTCCCAGAAGCGGCGGCATCCATGGCGTTGGTTTCCTTCATGAAGGCGCAGTTGAGGGCCTAATCTACCCACCCCGATTTCATGCCGGGTGAAAACCTACAATCCTCTTTGGATTTGGCGGTAGCAGCGCTGCACGTCGTGACCTTCCTGAAGGTGTCGTCAGGGGTTGAGAGTGCAGAGGAACTGCAGGTGGAGGGGATGGGATCAGTGGCAGCAGGTGGTGTTCGCGAAGGAGGTACATCGCTGAAGATGGATTGATGGTAGTTGGCGATGGCGACCTCTGAGTGTGCGCCAGACCGATGGGTGCCCCTTACCCGGCAGGTGGCTTGGTTGGGGCCTCAGGTCTTAGATGTTAGGTTTGTCTGCGAGGTCTGTTTGGTATTAGGCCCAGACTATTAGCATCCCTTCATCAACTGAATAGAAGTAACGACAGATGTTGTCTAGACGGTGGTTTCAGTCTTACTGATGTATCACTTTGTAAGGTCTTTTGCGAATAATTAATAAAGTGGTTGCATGCATAGCCCAGATGCAGAGCCCGGGGTTCTTCCTCCTTTTCCAAAAAAATTTAAAAAATTCAAAGATCCAAGAGCACCTCTTATAACCAAACAAGGACAATAATCAAAATGAAAAACCACAACCGCCAAAAAGAGGGATGTATACACGTGTGCTCGACGGTGGTATTTACACCGCACACAATATCCAGGTTGGCTGCACATTTGTGGTCTGAGCTGACACACTGGTGGCATCTCTATACGGAGTATATATGCATGCTGTCGCCTGTGCGGTGTGGATTCCATTGCTAGCTAGCATGCAGCACTACTATAGCTAGCTGCATGTTGTTCCTGCCGAGCTTGGAGGCATCTGCGTGCGTGCATTATCTTACCATGCATGTCATGGTATTCGATTGGCTTAGCACTACGAATTTCTGTCTGCACTTGAATCGGTTTGTCTCGTACGAACTGGTTAGGTCCCTCTTGTCTCCATTTGTATGCCAGGAGTTTTTTTTTTTTTTGTTAGCTGCCCCTGCTAATATGGTCAGATGAAACACTCCCCAATATTCGTATTCGAGAAAAAAGAAACACTCCTCGATATTTGTATTTCTGAATCAGTCACGGCAAGGAAATTGAAAGTATAGAGTGAAATAAACATAGGCATACATCATTCACTTGCGCAAAGCTTTGCATCTCGTAAAAGACATGGGTACATAATCTATAATTCAGAGCCAACATGCATTTATGCACTTCATAGCCAACATATGGAATATTTACAAAACCCTAAAAGTGATTCTCGAGAAAAGAGTATTAGTCAAGAAACATCCCCAACAATTGGATCATTTGTGTTGAGTTAGTTGACAATAAAGCTTCATCTTCTCTTCAAATAATTTTATGAATTCAACTGAACACCCGTAAAAGAAAATATTTAATGTTGATACAGTTAAGATTTAATACATCCGTACGTATGTAAATCAATAAGATTTATTGATACATACAACCTATGAACTAGAAAGCGCTCCATATAAAGGAGGTGCCGGAGAGACTCTAGTAGGCAGGTCCACCGACTTGCACTTTCCTCTTCACTTCAAATTTTCTAATGCAATGCAACTAAAATAAAACACAGCTGCAAACAAACTATTTAGTTTAAATCTTACTGGGTTATGTTTGACATAAGTATGTTCGGAGGCGAGGTTGTCAGAATTGTGATTTTGAATCGAATTGGAGCTCCGATGGTAGGATCACAAATCGTAGAATCTTAATATCAGGGTCGTAGAAACGTAGATTTTATGAATTAAAATCGTAGAATCAGAGAGGATAGTTTGGATCATAAAGTCATAGAATCGTACAACAGAATCGCGATTCTGACAACCTTGTTGAGAAGTCAACACATAGGTATATAGTCTTGATAGAAGAAAGAGAGACAAAGATTCAGATATCGGATAACGTAATTAACCTTGATTTTCGACATCAAAGTTCTAAGTACTTCGACATCAAAGTCCTAACTACTTCGACTAGCATGAGTTAACTTTTTTTTGTTATTCCATCACAAACAAGTCAAAGCTAGAAACACCTTTGATACAAGTAAAGGTTACCAGTTTCATCGTTGGGCTAAAGCAAAAAACCTAACTTTCTGCCTCCATTTGAGCTCGAGCTTTATCAATCTGCTCTAGCCGCCGCCTCCTTCTCCTCCATAAAAAGCTAGAGTTTTTGCCTCCCACCGATGCCGCCGCAGATCTGCCTCCTCTCTGATGGCCCTAGGGCCATAGGGGCATGGGCCAGCGGGAGGGCTCCGTTTTTAGTCGTTTCTCTGACACAAACCCTAGGAAAACTGAAAGAAATGACTAAAAATAGAGCCCTCCCGCCGGCCCATGCCGAGAAATTTGAGGAGGTTGGAAAAGAGCAATCACCTCTAATGTTTCTTACAGGCAGTTTCGTATTCCTAGACGCTTCGGGAGCTGTCCACAAAAATGTAAACCGCCTACTCTAGATGTATTACAAGTGACTTTGACCAGTTTGGTCACAAACGCCTTCGATGGCCGCTTCTAATTAATGCTCATTTTTTACTAGTGAAATATATTGCTACCACAGAGCCCTTGATGCCCTTAGTGCCGCTGGGTGAGCTCCCCCACTCCCACCGCATTGCATGCAACCACGCAAACAGGCACTGTGCATATGCACGGCCGAGAAACCCGTGCTACTCCATGCCATGTGAGAAAGGATAGACCCACTGATGCCATTCCTGACTAGGCTTTGCCCAGAGGAGCTCTCTGGCAGGGAGGAGGGGAGGGGCAGGTGGTCACCAAAATAGGTATTTGCAATTGTCCATGCATGCTCCAATTCTCTATTCTTTTTGGCATGATGCATGACACTTTATATTACAAAAAACTTGTACATGCAATGAGGTTTTGTTTTGCGAGGATACATGAAATGAGGTCAGCAAAATCGCATCCATAAGTTAGATCTTGTAAGGTTGTGTAATACAGAAGAGTACCAAACCTACGGGCAAAACCTACAAGATCAAATTTACGGACGTAATCCTCGGCTAACCACCTACTAGCACCCCCCCCCCCCCCCAAAAAAAATTTTCTGCGTGGGGTCTAGTGATGATAATTAGCAAAATGATGCAACATCAGTATGCAATAATTACCAGCTGTTTAGCCCCAATTCATAACTGTAGCATTGCTCTTCTTAATATCGAGGGTGGGGGAGACAATGTCACCTTGGAGCCCTAGATTTGTTTTTGTTGAAAACACTGAGTAAAACACGTGCGCACGCATGCACGTACCACCACCACCACACACATCATCAATCGTTTAAGATCGGGTAGAAGTTGCGGAGTTTCAAGATTGACGAAGTCACTACGGACACCTCGCTATGGACAGGACTTCACCTTCCCGTGTAAGAATAATCCGCATTAATAAGACACCAAAGCGTCAAATCTGAACCTTTAACTCCATGTACTGGGCTTGAGTGCCACTGTCTTACGAACTATCCAACCACGGGTCGTTTGTCCTAGACCCCTAGATTAGGCTATCTAAAAGGAAAGGAGGTGGTAATATTCAGAAGGCAGGGCCCGGTGTCCTTTTTGCCCTATCTCCTCCATGAATCGCTTGCTGCTCTGCACCACAGAGGCCAACAACACGGCTGTGGATTCTCTAACTTGCCATGGCCAAGGCAGAGAGCTACAGTACCTCTACCTTTCCTCATCTTTCGGCCGTTGGATTGAGAACGAACAACCCAGATCTGAAGGAACAGAACCACAGGACAACACCTCAAACGGTAACATGAACAGAACACAAAACATTATCCATCCTACAGTATCACAAACAGTACATATGCTACAGAACTTCGGTCGATCTAGATGGTCATCTTCTGATCCAACGGCTCTCCGGCAAAGGTAGAGCACTGTAGCTCTCTGCCTTGGCCACGGCAAGGCAGAGAATCTGCGCCCCAACAACACCAGCACACCATAAAGAGTTCATTGATTTGTACCCTGACCAAAACTTATTTTTGTTTTCTTCCTATGTGAACCATGACATTTTCCTTCCACTGGACACATGGACACCCACGCACCACTTGACCACACTGTGCCCTTGTGACTGCGTACGTCCTACTCCCTCCGTCCGGAATATACATCCTTTTTATTCATTTTGATGATAAGTATTTTCGGACGGAGGGAGTAGTATGTACTCCCAGCCACGGCTGAGCAAATCTTCTCGTCTCTCACCTCCGAGGCTGCCATTGCTTCCAGTTTCGTTCTTCTCTCTTCTCTCGAAAGCCATGGACAAGGTCTGGGATCTCAAGGTGCACGTCGATGGCCGTCACGCGCTTCTTCTCCACCAGGTACCCGCCATACGTACGTAAACTGCTACCTGCATGCATGCGTCGGATAAAGGGATCGATGGCTCTAACATTCTCACCGGTGCATTTGATACGATTGAGTGATTACGCAGAGCGTCATGTGCGCCTTCTCGGGGAGGCTGAGGGCAATGGCGACGCGGGAGACGAAGGCCGAGAGCGGAGGAGGAGCAGAGGCGTCGTTGTGCGTCGTCCTCGCGGGCTTCCCGGGTGGCGGCGAGGGGTTCGACCTCGTGGCACAGTTCTGCTACAGCAATGGCCGCCTCCCGCGGCTCCGCCCCTCCGACCTCCCGCTCGTGCACTGCGCCGCCGCGTTCTTGGAGATGACCGAGGAGGTGCGCGCCAGCAACCTCCTCGCCCAGGCGGAGGCCTTCGTGGACGTCGGACTCTGCTACTGGAGCTGGGCCGACGTGCTCGCCGCCGTCAAGAGCTGCGAGGCGTTCGGAGCCGATGTTTCCGGCCTCCGAGCGAAGCTCCTCTCAGCTCTGTTCAAGAGGATCGCCGAAGGCGCTGAGATGTCGAACAGCTCCTCGTCATCGTCGCCAGACACGGTCGGCGGCTCCAGCGGGCGGCCGTCATCGGCCAAGACGCCGGAGTCGGTGAAGCGGTCATGCTTGGGCGGCGGCAGGGAGTGGTGGTTTGACGACTTGGCGTCTCTGTCCCCGCCGACCGTCGAGAAGGCCATGCAACTGGTCGGCTGCTACGGCGTGGACAACAAGAACCTCACACTGACGCGGTTCCTGCTGCATTACCTCCCCCGCGCCGCCGCGCTCCGCAAGGCCGACGACTCTGGAAGCCTGGTCGGACTCGCCGACACGGCCGTGCACGGCGTGGCGCACTCCGGCGGCGGGGCGGCGTTCTCCTGCAGGGGTCTCTTCTGGGTTCTGCGGGTCGTGTCAGCCGTGGGCCTGGGCAAGGAATGCAGGCGAAAGATGGAGGTGCTGGTGGGGCAGATGCTAGACCAGGCCACGCTCGACGACCTCCTCGTCTCCGGCGACGGCAGCGGCGTGTACGACGTCGGCCTGGTCACGAGGCTCGTCAGGGTTTTCGTGAGCTCCGTGGACGAGGAGGAGGCCGGCTCGTCGCAGAGGATGAGGAAGGTGGGGAGGCTGATGGACAAGTACCTGGCGGAGATCTCGCCGGACCACGGGCTTAGGGTGTCCAGGTTCCTCGCCGTCGCAGAGAGCCTGCCGGACTCCGCCAGGGACTGCTACGACGGCGTGTACAGGGCAGTGGACATCTACCTCGAGGTAAGTATATACTTCTCTTCAAAATTTTAAATGTTCAACTGAATTTTGAGGAAAATTCGATTAGGAATTCAAAAATAGGCAAGTGGTGAAATTTGAAACTGATTTCTCAAAAAAAAAAAGGTCAGATCATACGTTGTGCTATGCTCGGCTGTTACTATAGTACTGCCTACTTGATGCCAATTAATAGAAAACATTATGTGTCTGACTTGTCATTTGTAATTGTGTGGCCTGTGGTGGACAATCATTTTAAAATTTGCATCAACTTTGGTTTATGTGATATTTACCGAAACCGTATGGAAAAAGTTTGGTATTTATAAAACAATATAGTTGTTTCGTATAATATTAAACATTGAATCAAAAACATATTTACCTATTCGAATTAATCATATTAAAAACACCCAGGGCTACATCCAACGACTACATTTTTCCTCCTCTGAAAAGAAGATTATATTACCTCTAGCCATTGCATCAGTGTGATGCATATAACCATCTTTATTAAGACATGTATTATTCATCACTTACAAATAAAGGGTAAACTCATGACCATGGACTTATAGACATAAAAAAGATCTATGAGACCTTGATTTAGCAGACTCCAAAATCATTTTGGTTAGAGCAATCATAACAGTCTCTTTTGCACCATACCTCTGTAACGAGGTCATTTCAAAGCAGTCGAATAGGATGCACCATATGGGATGCTGCCGATGCATGCACAGCAGCACAGGTGGACTTGTGTTATGGTGTATGGAAGCAAATTTTGCGACGCCTTGAGGCCCTTTTTGCACTATGCATTGTGCGCCTCATCACGCATAGCGTGTGCACTATCTCTGTTCTCAAATAGATGGCGAACTAGAAATATTGCCCGCCGGTTTCCCCCCACCTCCCCTCCTCCTCCCCCACCGCCGCCGGCAGCCGCCCGCGCGGCGGTAGGCGGCGGCGGGGTTTCCCCGCGCACCCGCCTCGACATTGGAGGCGCCCCTACCCCGCATCAGACGCCGCCGCCCGCCTCCCCAGCTCTTGGGGGCCGCCGACGCAGGCCCTCTGTGGCGGCCATCGGGCGCCGGAGCTGTCACAGGCCCCTCTCCCGATCCGGTGTGGGGGTCTCCTGGGAAGGTCCGACTGCCAGATCAGGCCGGCTCCTCTCTGGCGGCTGGTGGGCCGGGGATCGCCGGATCCGCCCGGATCTGGCCGGCGCGGCCCTGCCTCGTCGCCCGGCTTGGGTGCTCGCGGTGTGGTCTCCCTGGTGGCGGCGGTGTGGGTCGTTCTCCGTGTTTTGACGGGATGTGCGCGGTGGGTGGATGCCGGGGTGGCGGCCTCGGGCGGTGTGGACGGCGTGGCCTCTCGACGGGCGACGGCCGTGGGAGCTGGTGGTCCGCGACTTCGGCTGTGCGGGCGGCGAGGTCTCGGTGGATGTCTACTACATACGGTGGGTCGGGGTCTCGGTGCCTGCTTCGATGAAGTCCAACGCCTTCTCTGGCTGCGTGCATTCCCCAGGTCAGGTCTTTGGCCGGGTGGATGGGACGGGGACGGGATCGGGGGAAACCCTTGGCCGTCGGCGGAGGCCACGACAATGGCGGCGCCGTTGTGGGCGTCGGTTCCCTTCTTGGAGGCCTTGTCGAGGTTCTATCCCGTTTCTCATTGTGCTCTTCATTTGGGCGAAAGCTCTAGTTCCCCTTGCGGGCGACGGCGTCGTACCTTCGTCGTGCTCCTTCTTGAAGGCGTCGCCTGGGGTTCCCGGAAGCACGGTGGGCGCTTTGTGGTGCGTGTGAGGTGTGTGGCGGCGGCAATGTGTGCGGCGTTCTATATATTCTACCGCTGATCTTCATCTTGTGGTAGCGCTCCATCTTGTGGTAGCGCTCCATCTGCTTGGTGGTCGTAATTTGGCGTCATGGTGGCGTTGATGGCGGAGGAGCCTGCCAAGGTTGACACTTCAATCTGCTTGGAGATGGACCAGTGGAAGATGGCGGAGACGACACCTGTGAGTGCGTCAGACCGGTTTATGCCCCAGACCCGGTATGTGGCTAGGCTGGGGATTCCGGCTTTTGATGTTAGGTTTACGTGAGTGGTCTGGGTAGTGGCCCAGCTAGCACCCCTTCATCATATGGATAGGAGTAGCGGCATATGTTGCCTAGATGGTGGATTCAGGCATATTGTTGTAACACTTTGTAAGGTCTTCGAGAATAATCAATAAAGTGGCCATATGCATCTCCCAGATGCAAAGGCCGGGGGTCATCCTCCTTTTCTAAAAAAAAGGAAATATTGACGATTCTGTAAATTATTCGATTTATTCATATTAAAAGTATATAAATAGATGCCAGAGTCATAAAAGCCTATATATTGCCATAGTTATATTTTGCGATGGAGAGATAGTAGTAGGGTCTGTTTGGTTTGAGCCCTAGTTAGCCCTACCAAAATTTTGGTATGACCAAAGCAAAGGCATGACCAAAAATTTGGCAAGCTATTGGTGTTTGGATTGCGACCATTACGACTTCCAAATTATTGGCATGTTGTTGTTTGGATTGTGACCATGATAGGCTCCAAAATTCAGACACTAGTTCTGAAAGTATTTAAATGCGTCTATTATACAGTACTGAAATTAAAAATACAAATTGATAGTAAGAGTGGGCGTGAAGAAAAAAGTTGCCACTATAATTACAAGAGAGAGAGAGAGATGCTGCAGTTCTGCAGTTGGAAGTCGCTAATTTGTGTGCAGCGTTGCATGCATAATTTTTTTAGTTGATGCTAATCACGCAAAGGCTCACATCTTTTATTCAGTAAAAAACGCAGCTGATTGTTTAGAAGCCATAATATTCGCCAAATCCTACTGTATGCATGCAGGGCCCACCAATCAACAACCGAAGTCACCATGCCAATTTTTTGGCGAAGCATTCCGGCGCCCGCATCTCGCCCATACGTTGGCGCAAATAACACATAGGAAAGCCGGGCAAGCTGGGCGAGCCAATTTTTTGGCGTCGATCCAAGCAGCAGCCAAAATACGTGGGCTAGCCAATTTTTTTGGCAGGGCGTGCTTTGGCATGAATCCAAACAGGCCCATAATGTTTGTATCTTTGTGAGTGTATGCAGTCTCACGCCAAGCTGACCGTCGAGGAGTGCGCGACACTGTGCCGGTGCCTCAACTACAAGAAGCTGACTCTGGAGGCATGCAAGGACCTGACCAGGAACCGGCGGATTCCAACAGGGATCTCCGTACAGGCACTGTCCTTACAACTGCAGCTCAATGCGCTCCGGCTCCCCTCGTCGTTGCCGATGTCGAGATGGGTTGTGGCAGACTGCGAGAAGAAGGAGGCGCTGAGGCTAAGCCTGCGACGAATGCAGGACCGGCTTGCTGAGCTGCAGATGACATGCAAGGAGACGAGAGGGAAGACGAGGGCGTCGTCTAGGATGGCGGCCAAGGGCAGCAAGTCCGTGGGCGGGAGGGGTGTGCCTTGGATGTGCTAGCTGCGGCTAGCTAATGGAGATATGGAGTAATGCTCGGAAGCGAATTAGGAGCACTCGGGTGCTCCACCCACCTATATTCAAAAATAATTTAATAATTTAAATAAATCAAAAATATCCTGGATGTATTTTTGAAACAAATATGACTAGGTATTGTAGTCATATAAAAAGTTTGGCCAAGGAATGATTCTAGTTGATTTCAGGGCAAAAAATCCAAATTTATGACGACAATATATCATGAATAGTACTTGTATCTAGCATTTTTTTGAAAATCTTTGACCACGGATACAATGAAAGTCATTCCCTGTTTAATATTTTTATACGAGTGCAATACTTGGTCATGTTTAATTCCATAAAAAGTTCCGGGATTTTTTGATTTTTTTAATTTCTAAATTATTTTTGAATATAGGGGGGGCGTAGCACCCGGGAGCTCTTATGCATTTTTTGGTAATGCTCTCCAGTGGCGGACCTAGAAAGTATTTGGAGTGGGGGCAAACTAATTGAGTGGGGGCATATTCTATAGAAATTCAAAGAATTTAAGCATATTTTTCCAAAAACACAAGCAAATCATACTGAAATTTCAATTTTTCAGTGGGTGCCTAGGCCCCCACTCACCATAACGTGGGTTCGCCCCTGATGCTCTCCTTTCTTTGCGCGGTGAGGCTATCACGTACCGTGCCTCTTTTCTCCCCCACGTGATCCTTTTGTAAAGTTGTTTTGTTGTGTGGTATTTTTGGCTTCTCTTGTGTTCATTGCTGATTGCAAGTGAGGCGTACCCTTCTTCTTTTTCTGCCCATAAGAGTGAGATATTATTTGTATCTCTGTGATCAACTCCTTGATCATTACTTGTTTCTAGTTTTGTTCTCCTTACTAGTATCCATATTTCAATATTCCTGTGATCTCCATCACATATGTCTGGTCAGATGGTCTGGCCAGATGGTGATGATACTGTAATACCGAGTGGGCCCATAGAGTATCGCTCCGGCTTTGGAGGAGCAAATCTCAGTCTTAAACTACCGATACTGAGACGCACGTTCCATGTATACCCATAAGTTACTTTTACTGTCGCTCAGTTATGAAGTGACGTTCGATAACCCCAGAGTAATTAACCATCTGGTATGTTGGTCATACAATATTCTCACGGTCCAAAGTACTAAGTAACCATAACAGTTTATGAAAATATCGACAACATAATGACGATATAATATCCCATTAATTCGTAAGTTTGGTCTATCAAACACCATTGTTCTGACAGCATTGTGTTTTCATTGTTGAGAGCATCGTTACTACTATAACAATGCTTATGATCAGGAAAACAAGATCACGCCAATGCATGACCCCACGGAAGGGTGGAACACATATGCATAGGCCTTTCTCATGACGATGCAACCTACTAAGGTACTCGTGTGGAACGTGCGTGGCCTAAACGCACCGACACGTCGTAATGCAGTCTTTCAAGTGAGTCTTGCGGCCAACCCGAGCATCGTTTGCCTGCAAGAGACGAAACTCGAAATTGTATCTGCGGCTATGGTCACCCAATGTTTGGGCAAAAGATTTGATCAGTTCTTTTACCTCCCGGCTACGGGCACATGAGGCGGTATCCTCTTGGCTTGGGACCCCCTCGTTGTGCAACTACCAAACCCTCATTACACGGCACACACTGTGACAACTCTCGTTAAACCAATAGGCTCCTCTGCCCAATGGTGGATCACCGGGGTTTATGGGCCACACCAGCATGCTCACAAGGAAGAGTTCCTACAGGAGCTAGTGGAAATTAGATACCTGCATGTTGGGCCGTGGGCCATCGTGGGCGACTTTAATCTGATAGTAAATCTTGAGGACAAGAGTAACACCTCGATCAATCGCCGCATGATAGCAAAGTTTCGAGCGAGGCTGAATGACCTAGAACTTAAAGAAATCTACCTCAATTGTAGGAGATATACATGGTCTAATGAGAGGGGAAATGCTACCTTAGAGAAGATTGATCATGTCTTCACTATGATGGGCTGGGAAACCCTGTACCCGACATGCTTCCTATTGGCACTCAGATCGGCAGTGTCGGATCATTGTCCTCTATTACTTGACCTTCATGCGGACTTCAGAGCAGGCAGGAGATTCAGATTCGAGCCTTTTGGGCAAAGGCGGAAGGCTTCCACAATGTTGTCGCGGCAGCATGGGGATCAATCCCATCTTCGGGTAACCCCTTTGTGGTCCTCGATGAGAAGCTGAGGGCGACGGCCAAAGCTCTATAGAGCTGGGCAGACAGGCGGATTGGCAACGTGAAGTTGCAGATAGGCCTTGCACTCGAACTCATTAAACAGCTTGATGTGGTGGCCGATTCTAGAGCCTTATCGGATGAAGAGAGGTCCCTACGGAGATTGCTTAAAAGGAAACTTCTCGGTCTATGTCTGCTGGAAAGAACGATAGCGCGACAACGTTCCCGTATGCTATGGCTTAAGGAAGGAGATGCTAGCGCGGAGTTTTTTCATCAACATGCCAACCACTGGCGGAGGAGGAATGTGATCATGACTATCAATAAGGAGGGAGAACTTCTCACCGGACACAATGAGATTGCGGCTACCACGGATGCATATTATGAGAACATTCTCAGAAGGGCCCTGCAACGTGAGTTTCGATTAGATCTCGATGCGCTTGATACCAAGCTTTGACCTTCATCACCTTGAAGCTCCTTTCTCCGAACAAGAGGTGGACAACATAATCAAATCCATGCCCCTGAATAAGGCCCCCGGGCCGGACGGTTTCACCTGGCGATTCTATGCCACATGTTGGGATATCATCAAAGGAGACTTCATGCGCGCACTAGACCGTTTCTACCGTAGAGACATGCGTGGGATGCAGGCCATTAACAAAGCCTTGATCACCTTGCTGCCCAAGAAAGATGGGGCGATTGAGGTGTCCGACTTCAGACCCGTCAGTCTAATTCACGGAGCAGTAAATATCTTCGACAAAGTACTATTAGTAAGGTTCACCACTAATTTTCCGAAGCTGGTGGGGATGCACCAGAGCGCATTCATACGTGGGCAATCGCTCCATGATAACTATATGCTCGTCAAATGTATGGCCAAGAAACTATATGCCTTGAAGCGGCCGGCAGCACTGATCAAACTTGGTATATCGAAAGCCTTCGACACGATTCAATGGGCTTTTATCATGGAGGTATTGAGGAAACTAGGCTTTGGACCGAGGTGGATGTCTTGGATTGCTGGCTTGTTGTCTACTGCGTCAACCAGAGTGCTAATAAATGGCATCCCAGGAGCTCCAATTATCAATCTCAGGGGCTTGAGACAAGGTGGATCCCTCTCCCGCGTGCTCTTCATCACGATGATGGAGCCACTCCATCGCTTGTTCACCACGGCGGACAGAAGAGGATTCCTCACGCCTCTCACTAGGCAAGGCCCAAACCAGAGGGTGTCATTCTTTGCGAACGATGTCGTACTTTTCGTCAAACCGGAGGCCACTGATCTCAACATATGTGTGGCAGTCTTTGAGTTGTTTGGTGGAGCGTCTGGTTTGCGGATCAACATGGCAAAGACTGCCGCCATGCCAATTAGATGTTCGGAAGAGCTGACGGAACGGATCACCATGATTTTGGGCTGCCAAATTGGTGCTTTTCCTTGTCGATACCTCGGACTGCCGCTAAGCCTACGACGAGTCACCATGGCTCAACTACACGATCTAGTCAACCAAGTGGCCGTCAAACTGCCAACATGGAGAGGGACATCACTTCCAATAAGCAGCAGGCTTATCCTTGTGAATTCAGTTCTATTTTTGTTTGAAAAATGAGAAGTATATAAGTTGGTTTCAATTTCTTAAGCTTTTCCACTTCCCTAATCATTCCCAAGTGCACCTGCATTTTGCTGCACATTTTCAAGGTTGTAACTTGCAATTTTAGGCGTTTGAGTTTGATATATAGTCATTTTGGGATAATACTAGCATGTTGATTGTTATCATTTTGGCTTTACTTGTATTCTAGGATGCTAGACAACTGCGATCGAAACTGGAGGAGGCATGGAAGAGCATGTACACTGCGCAGAAACCTCGAAGTTCTGGCTCAATATTGGGATGACCATCTAGATGTCATTTGCCATCAATCTAAGCATCGACTGTGTCCTTGAGTTCAACCTAGCAATGCGTCCAGACCTATAGAACTTTGATAGTCCAGGTTCCTTAGTGTGTCCTTTCTCAACACTGGGCACTGAAGAAGTAGATTGAACAGACAGACATTGTGACTTTGTGAGCTTCTTCACCATGCTGGATATTGGCCTGCCAGATTCCTTCCATTGCAATCTATATGAACGAAAATAACGAGTGTTTCTTGATGGACAATGGTGCCAATGCTCAGAATGATCACCTCAATCTTCCAAATGAACATGATGTAAAAAGAATGATCTTCAGGGGCACCGCCCTGGTTTTGTTTTCATTGAAAACGAAACAAGACTGTGATGTAAAATGAGGCGACATAAAGTAATTGTTTGCTACAAGGCGGTCTTACTTTCCCTTATTTGGAAGTATATTTGTAAGGATTTTAAAATTGCCAGCACATTTTTTGTTTTTGTTTTTGGATGTTTAAGGTAGTTTCAGACCTTAGATAAGAAGTGGCTACTTTTACACAAGCACAAACTCTCTTTTCATATTTATACTGCGACATGTGCCGAGGCAAATATACAGTAAACCCGACACAGGGCTAGACAGAAGTTTGATCATGTGATGTTTATATAAAATTGTTTTTTTCCCGCCAAATCAACAAATATTTGAAGGGGCTCTTTCGCCGCGCCTCTGCCTGCTAGTATTCATCTTATTAGTGCAACGGTAGATGGCAGCCAACCATATAACTAATGGAAATGTATAACATGGTGGGAGACAGTTTTTTTGGGAGGAGGGGGGAGGATTGCCCCTATGGCTCACAGGCGTCGCCGCAGTTGCAACCCAGTAATCCTGCTTCGTTCGTTCGCTTGCCCCCACACAGCTCAGCTCGGTTGTTTGCTGGGTTTTTCACCCGTCTTGTCATGCTGCTAGTCTGCTGCCTCAGAAAAACCGGCTACTTTTTTCCATTACTTTCAAAAAATGGTAAAATAAAATAATTCAATGATTTTAAAAAATATCTGTGAATTCAAATAGTGTTTCTGATTTCAAAAGGTTACTGATAAAAACTATTCAAGAATTCAAAAATACATTCAGAAATTAGAAAATATTCATAAATTAAGAAAATGTTCATAAATGTGAAAACAAATCACAAGCTTTAAAAATGTTCTGGGCTTCTATAAAAATGTCGAAAAATGTAATAGTACGGAAAAAACCAGACCTAAAAACCGAAGTGAAAATACTAGAAGCTTCCCAAAACAAGTGAAGGAGAGAGAGTATGGCCCGGCCTAGGTAACACATAGCGAGGGATGCGCATGTGCGCGTTTTACTGATAGCACTCTGTTGGGCAGCTGTATGTCTTCCTTACAAGAAGATCTAGCATCCTCTCGTCAGGCTTCTACTTAAATGTGGTAGGCCAGGTGCGCAGGAGGCTACAACCTCGTTTTCTTGTTTTTTGTTTTCACTTTTTTTTTCCTTTTTTTTACTTTCGTTTATACTTTCAAATATTCTAAATAAATATATTACAAAGACACTTTAATTAGAGACATTTGAGAACAATGTTATGAAGCACTTGCAAAATGTTAAATGTGTATAAAAAATGTACCTCATGTACAAAAAAATGTATAAATAAATATAAAATATGTGTCAAAAAAGTTGATCACGTACTTAAAAAATATTAATCAAGCATTTAAAATAAATACTAGAAAATTATTTGAAAAATGTTAATCAATCATTTGAAAAAGGTAAATGTATATAGATTTTTTTGATTATGTATTAAAAATCTACTTGTATTTGAAAAATACTAATCAAGCATTTGAAAATGCTAAAATGTGTATAGAAAAAATTATGATAGTGTATTCATAGATGTTAATCATGTATTTAAGAAAAGCTAATCAACTATATAAGCTTTTTTAATGTGTATAGAAAAAAAATGTTGACTATGTATTACAAAAATGTTAACGAAGTAGTTTTTTTTTGCGGCAGAATGTTAACCAAGTACTCCCTCCGCCCCAAATTAAGTGACTCAACTTTGTACTAACTTTATACTAAAGCTAGTACATAGTTGAGTCACTTATTTTGGGACGGAGGGAGTAGTTGAAAAGTGTTAATTTTGTATAAAAAAAATTATCTCAGTATACAAAATTTTATACAAAAAAAGACAATGTATGTGAACATTTTTGATCATGTATATACAAAATTGTAATCAAGCATTGAAATAATGTTAAAGAAGTATTTGAAAAGTGTTAAATTTGTATATAATTTTTGTTTGCCATGTATTGAAAAAATGTTAGCCTTGTATACAAAAAATCTTAATCAAGAATCTACAAATGTTAAAATTTGTATACAGAAAATGTTGACCATGTATTCAGAAAATGTTTATCTTGTATTATAAAAATATTAATCAAGCATTTGAAAATTATGAAAATATGTATAAAAATGTTGACCATGTATTTTAAGGTGTTAAACGGGTATTCTAGAAATGTTAAACGTGTAATATTAAAACTGAAAGAAACAAAGAAAATAAAAAAATGAAAACCAAATAACTAAATATAAAAGAAGCAAAAAAAATAGTAGCAAAAAAACAAGTGCAAAAAGAACCATTGAAAAAAGAATGAAAGGAAAAAAATCCAGTGCAAAGAAAAAAAAGGAAAAAATGAACCAAATAATTCGTCAGAAAAAGTGAAGGAAACAAAGAATACCTGTGAAAACTGAGAAAAAAAGAGAAAACCAATGAAAAAAAATGAAATCCTTGAGAAATGAAGAAAACCAAAGGAAAAATGAAAAAAAAATAGACAAAATCTGAACGGACGCATATCTAGGGTTTCTTGCGCCGCCGCCGTTATCTGAGAAATTTAGGTCCCCTCGCCTCCGGCTGCCATCTTGGCGCTGAGAGGTGGGGTGGGGGTGGGGGGGGCTCGGATCTTCAAGACCTCTATGTTCTTCACCATCATCTAGTGATCATCATAGTTTTGTGAGAATAAATTTCACTCATTATTTTGATCGATTATTCAGATCTAATGAGATATAATAATTCGACGGCCTTTACTTCTCGTGGATCATCCCGGCCCAAGTACGTTCATCGATCAAGGCTCCCCATCTCTTTGGATGGGCGACTCAAAGCGCTTTCAAAGATCATTATTGGTAATGTTCATGCGGGTGAAAGAGTGACAACATCGTTGCTTCAGTCCAATTGCAGCATCTTTACCGAAGTCTTTGGAGTATATTTTTTTGAGCAGAGATTGACACCGTGAAGAAGGTCCTTTCAAGAGATTTCATTGCAATTCTTAGTCATAGAATTACTTTGCAGTTTCTTGGATTTTAGATCTAAATCAGTGTACTTATAATTGTTATGAGTATGAATAAAGTTACTAAAAAAAGAGCGAACGAAAAAAAAATAGCAAACAGGCTAGCCCGAAACAGCAGAGAGGAGGAAAAACCTTCAGTAAGAAAGGAGCTATTCTCGCTATAAGGCCTTGTACAATGGGAGGTGCTTAGAAAAATAAATCGAGTTTTTCTGAAGCACCGGTGCCTATTTCTATAGGAGAGACGCTTAGTTAAGCGTCTACCCTGTACAAATAAGCACCGGTGCTTAAGAAAAGCCTGGTTTATTTCTCTAAGCACCTCCCATTGTACAAGGCCTAAGCAAGCTATAGTTTTCTTAAAATAAAACCAATACAGTTCTCGCGCTCTTCTCCTAGTGCAGGGCAGGGTAGCCGTAGCGTAGGCTATGTAAGATTCGTGGGGGTTTTCTCTTCTGTTTTTTTATGCATTGCACTAAAAAAACTAGAATTTTGAAAAACTGTTCATAATATCAAACAATATTCGTGAAATCATAAAAGTCCATGAATTTGAAAAATGTCCTTGAATTTAAATGTACATGAGTTTTTTAAAGTAAAAAATCAAAACATGTTTGCAAATAAGAAAAAATGCTAAATTCAAAAAACGTTCTGGAATTGAAAAAAAATGTTCACCCATTAAAAAACCGTTTAAGGAATTGAAAGAAAAACTGCGAATTTCAAATGAAAAGAAAAACTGTGAATTTCTGAAATTGGTCATGTAATTATAGGTTAGAAAAAGAAAAGAAAAAAAATGAAAAGGAAACCCCGGAGAAGAAAAAAAGAACAAAATGAATAACCTTCTGAAACTTTCCTAACACAGGCGGAAGGTTTTGGAAGCTGTTCGTTGAAACGTTCATTGTGCTCGCTTAGGTATCGCCAATGGTTTGGCCCAGAACACATCTCATGTTAGCAAGCAATACTTATGGCATTGGCACTTGTCGCAATTAGAGTCTTTATGGGATTTCTTCCCACACGAGGAGAGATGATCTTGTTTATTTGTGTGTTTTTTGATAGATTTGATTTGTTGCTCGAACTGTGCGTCTAAGGGCATCTCCAGCCGCGCCCTCAAGAAGGCCTCCCCAGGCGATTTTTCGGCGCGGCCAAAAAACGTCGATCGCGCCCAGACGCCGAAAATCGCCGGTTCGGGCCTTTTTCCGCCCGCGGTCACAGAGTCGAACCCGCGCTGGGAGCCGTTAGGGGCTCGGCGCTAGCAGCAGCGCCTGGCCGCCGACGAGGGAAAAGTCAAGATTTTCTTCCCGACTCGCCTCGACCCCGCGCCCTCGGCCACCACTTGCTGTATCCGGCGACGGTCGCCGCCTACTCCGCCTAGATAGCCATTCCCGCTGAAAATAGCGCGCCGCGCGGCAACCCTCCCCGCAACACTAGGCGGTGCCGACCGCCGTTCCGGCCATGAGGCGCGTTTTAACGGTGGGTACACGCCACGAGCGCAAGGTGTTGGCGTTTTGGTGACTTCGGCGATGGACTCCGATGAGGAGGAAGAGCTCGCCCCGCTGCTTTGGAGGAGGAAGCCGCGCCGACGCCCGTGAAGAAGAGCATCGATGGTGCTCGCCGCCCTCGCCAATTCTTGGCGAGCAATGAAAAGCAGCGTCGAGGTGGCTCGGCGCCGGGCGGTGAAAGCAAAGAACCGGCATCGTCGCAAAGGCTCTTGCATGCTCTACTCCGACTACTTCGCCGATGCTCCACTTCATGGCGAGAGAACATTTCGGCGCCGTTATCGGATGAGCCGAAAGCTCTTCCTCGAGATTGTGAATTCCATCCGGAGTTCGACAACTACTTCAAGTGCAAGATGGATTGTCTTGGCGCTCTTGGATTCACCTCCATCCGAAGTGCACGACAGCGATGAGGATGCTTGCATATGGAGCTCCCAGTGATTCACTCGGCGACTATGGGCGCATGGCGAGTCCACCAGCATAGAGTGTTTCTACAAGTTCGTCGGGCGGTGGTGGCGTGTTTGGGCCACAATACTTGAGAGCACCCAATGCGGAAGACACCGCCGGATCCTAGCCCGAATGCAGCAAGAGGATTTCTGGGATGCTTGGAAGCATCGATCGCATGCATTGAAATGAAAGAACTGCCCATTTGGTTGGCGGGGGATGTACAAAGCGCCAAAGGTGGTTGCGCAGTGGTGCTTGAGGCGGTAGCCACACAGGACCTCTGGATTTGGCACTCCTTCTTTGGTATGCCAGGAACTCACAATGACATCAACGTGTTGCAGTGCTCTCCTGTTTTTGCCAAGCTCGTTGAGGGCCATTCTCCTCCGGTGAACTTCTAGATCAATGGGCACCAATACAACAAGGGGTACTATCTAGCTGACGGCATCTATCCGAGATGGTCGACATTTGTGAAGACGATCTCAAACCACGTGCCGAGGAGGCAAGAACGCTGGTTTGCGAAGGTTCAGGAGGCTTGCAGGAAGGATGTCGAGCGGGCATTTGGTGTGCTCCAATCTCGATTCGCTGTTGTTCGGTACCCCGCTCAGACCTGGTTGAAAGATCAAATGTGGGAGATCATGACTTGCTGTGTCATCTTGCACAACATGATCATCGAGAGCGAGCAAGAAGACCCAGTGTTTGACACTGAACCATATTACAGGCAGGGTCCTCTAGCCGAAGTTGATCACCAGCTACCGGCAACTTGGACTGCCTATCTCAGTATGCGTCAAGAGATCCGAGACCCACAGGTGCATCATCAACTGCAGAAAGATCTGATTGAGCACCTATGGAGGCTCAAGGGGGACGCCGCGTGATGAAATATGAGTTTTTTTTGTTGAACTATATAATTTGTATTGAACTATTTGTTGTCGTACTATTTTGTTGAAGTATTTGATTTTTCTGTGATGAAATATGTGATAAGGAATAATTATGTTGATGAATGAACGCCGAGAAAGGGTGAAACCACGCCGAATATGGGCCTATTCTCGCCCATATGGGCCGTTTATTCGCCGAAATTGGGCTGCCAAGTGGGCCAATTTGGCGCTGGCGAGCTGGGGCGGCGATGGCGAAAAACCGCCCCAGCCGAAAGTGTCTCGCTGCTCGCTTCTGTGGGGCGATTTTGTGCGTCTGGGGGCCAACGGCTGGAGATGCCCTAAATAACGAACCGTTTCACAATTATAATTCTCACGTCGGCGTTTTTGAAACTATATCTCATATTGATAAGTTTCGATGATTTTTTTGAGTGAAATCTGTGCTTCAAACTGTACTAACTCGTGCTTCACTTTTGTAGAGCTTGTGGACCAACCGGTAAACCTAGTCGGACAAAATCTAGAAAAAGTAGAAAACAGAAGAAACAAAAACCATTTTACTTTGACACTCTCACGAGAAACAATTTTTTTTTAAAACATAAAACTAGTTTCCTTTGATGCTACTTCCTGATGGAGCCGAAAAAACATCTTACATTAAGTTAGAGAGGTAGTATTAATTATTTTGAGCTTATTCCCTTTTTGGCCCGGTTGTAATAATAGTGGTTTTATTAATCCTAAGCCCATGGAGTTTTTTCAAGTCTCAGTCAATTTGGAAAAATGAAATTTTAATTTAATAAGAAAGTAGGAGTACCATATACTTTTCTAGAAAATGAAACGGGGTGAAAAGTTATGCCTCTCAATAAATTGAGAGCAACCCAACGCCGCCATGACCCAAATGCAACACGCCGACCCAAACTTAAAGGTGTCCGCTTGCTGTTCGCCCGCACGCATTTCAGACCCAAATTTGCACCCGATTTGCGTCCACGTGGACAAGAGACAGACGCGTCGCAGTCTGCTCGGTGTCCGCGACGGCCCCACTTGTCGGCCACCCAACCTTCAGCGTCGGCCGTAGTCAATGCGGCCATCTAACTTGGACTAGTGTGGCAGCGTGTGGAAGCGTCCTGGTCGTCGTCCTTTTTATGTAAGCGCGCGCGTGTGTGTGTGTGTGGGGGGGGGGGTGTCCGGCCTCATCCACTTCCTCTCCCCGTCCACATCTGGCCAAGCTCGCTCCCTCGTCGGCGACACCAAAACCCTAGCCACCCTAGCCATGGGTTTCTTTGGAAAGGGCAAGGGGAAGCTCACCCCCGGCGTCTGCTCTTCCCGCGCGCCTCCTGCGCTGCCGCCGCCGGCGGTCCACGGAAGAGGTTGTACATCCGATGCACCAGGCGCGCTGACACTAGCAGTACCACCAGTGGCTGCCGTATCCAGATGCCAACCTACCCCAGGCTGGCATTTGGATCTGCACCACATCCCCGTGTCGGCGGTGCTGCGGTCGCACGCAGAGGAGGTGGCCGACGTCGCGCCCTCCTTACGCTGGAGCAGCGGCGTCTCCGACCTACACGTCAGACCCCCCCCCCCCCACTGGGAGGGCTGGTTCACGATAGAGCACCACGTTGCCCGCCGCGACGGCGTGCAGCTCGACCCCAGCTACGTGCCGCTGCCCCAGAGGTTAAGCCGGAGGAGGAAGAGGAGGAGGTGGCCTACCAGGCTACTCTGGAGGCGGCCACACAGCGCGCCATGGAGGCGAGTAGGCGCAACCAGGACGCGCACTGGGAGGGCATGGAGGAGGTCCTCGCGTTGTCGGCGGCTGGGGACTCCCTCCACGCCCTGCTCTACCCCCCTGCCACGACGGCTGCCTGTCCTCGAGTCTAAGGCCGACCCAGAGCACACGCGCATTCCCATGGCCCCGCGCGTGCCACGACGCTCACATGCCCCGAGGAAAGGTACGGGTGGACCGACATTGTGGGCGAGTGGGTGAGCGCGCCTACCGTCTACATGGACACGCCACCGAAGGAGGAGGTGACCTACTCGAGCGTTGGAGGCAGCACTGGCTGGCGGTGGAGCGGGAAGCCGGCCAGCGCTAGGAGCAGATCGAGCGCAAGCAGGAGGAGGAGCGCCGCGAGCAGTAGGAGGAGGAGGGCGCCCGCTGCATTGCAATGCCGCCACTGGAGTAGACGCGGAAGGAGGCAAGACTGACGACATGGGAGAGCGCATTCCCGTGGGTGGGTTGCCGCCGACCTTCATCGACCTCATCGGCGATGACAACGGCAAGGACGACGACAAAGCCTAAAGCAGCGGGCGGGCGCGTTTTTAATTTATTTAAGTTTTATTTAATGTTTAAGTGGATTTTGACCGGCGGTTGACTGGCCATTTATTATGTTTATTTTGACTACATATTTTTGGATTTGTTTTTTGGACGCGGAAAAATGCGCCGGCCATCCCTTGGACGATGGGCAGACCTAAACTAAAAAGCGGATAATGGCGCCACTCGGCGACCCAAATGGCCAAAAATTGGATAAAACGAGCACCTGTTTGGATCGCTGTATTGGAGTTGCTCTGAAATTGCATTTAGGTGAAAAATCTCAAGCATTGGTGGTCAAAGGAGGGGCCTCTTGTCATAACTCGTCTTCCCGAAGCGGCAAAGGATGGAGAGGGCTTTAGCCGGTGCAGTACCCCGCCCGCCCTTATTCAGCTTCTCTCCACCTGCTCGTCCTTGCCGCCCCGGTACCACACCGCTGAGCGAATCTGGCCGGCCGGGAGCCTCCCCATATCTCCCCATCCACCCGTCTGCCAATAATGCACCATTCCTCTGTTTTAGGTAGTGCGAAGCTCCGTCCCCCCCACATCTCTCCAGTCCAGCCGGCTCTGCGCCACGAGATTTCCGTCCGGCCGCCGGCACCGCGTGCGCCTCCGACGATTCTGTGCTGGTAAGTCCCTGGCCGTGTACGCCTAATCGATGCGTGCTTAGTCAGTAGTCAGGAAGTCCTAATCGATGTGCTTAGTCAGTAGTCAGGAAGTAGCAAATCGATCGACCAGGATTTGGAGCCATGGACGACCATGGCATGGCACCACTGATAGAGAACGCCCGGTGCGCGGCCCTGCGCGTGCTCTCCTCCCCCCTTCCCCAACCCTGCTCTGCCCGCACTTCAGATCTAGCCCACACACATGTATGGAGCAATATGCGAAGCACCGTGCTCTTGCCAAGTCGCCGGCTTTGCTATGTCAGTACACCACCTAGGTAGCACCAGGTGCTACAGCCTAGACAGAGTCGTTGTAGTGCAAACCATGGCTTACCATGGCATCGCTCCAACCAGGAGCTAGCTCCACACGCATGGATCCAGCAGTATGCACAGCAGTGCGATCTTGCGGTCTTGCCAAGCCGCTGGCTTTTGTGCTCTTGCAGGTCACCCGTTTTCGTGCCCTTGCCAAGTTGCATGTCAGTATACCACCACCTACCTAGGTAGCTGGAGTAGTGCAGATGTCGTGCCATCGGCAAGCCGATTCACACATACATCATGCGCGTTTAACTTTAATATGTATGAATTGTTCACCGAAATGTATTTTTTTTGTACAGGTTGACACCTAAACATGTCTGATGTCGTGGATGAAGCTCGCTGGCGTGAGCAGGTGTTTAGAGAACATGAGTTCTCCGTGGTGCGTCTGCATTCTGTTGCTGGAAATGATTTTCGTGGCAATGGCTTTATTGTCTATCACAGTAAAACGAGGTGTCTCATAGTGTCATGTCAACATGTCGTTAAGATAGTTGAAGATGGTGGAACCATGTATGCTTATTTCTCCAACAGTGTCGCCCCATACAATGCAAGAGTATTGTATAACGATGAGCACCGGGATCTTGCTTTGCTGTGGGCTGAAGAGGTGGTGGAACCAATGACTTCTTTGAGGTTCTTTGACTCACCGTATGCTTCTGGATGGAATGTTGTCGCACTTTCTTTTATCTCATTGGGTGCTTCATCCAATCCTATTCTAGAAGGGAAAGGTGTGATGGCACCCGGGAGCCCCGGCACCCTCTTATCTGGCGCGTCCAACCGTTTTGAGATTTGTGCAGGGGCACAGCGGTAGCAGGCCATTAGCGAGGCGATGTTTAATTAAGCACCTTTTCGACAGTGATGCACAGGGTTGGCCGTAGGCTGCGGCATGCATAGCAGGCTCTGGCAAAGGTAGGCCTGGACAGGGACCTTGAAATGACAGCTCACAGGACGGTGCATGCAGGTCACAATTTTTTATTCTTGCTTGGAGCAACAATTATCTATTACTCCATGTTTCCTCTTCTGCCTCAATCATTCTTTCTTCTTCCTGAGAGGTACCATGCAAGAAAGAGAAAGGTGAGGACAGAGAAAGAGAGTAAGCTTGCTATTAAGCATTTTTCTCGAATTAGATTTTTAGGATGTTTTAAAAAAGTGAGGAGAGAGAGATGGTTTTTAGGATGTTTCTTTTAGAAGAGAGAGAGGGGTGTTATGCGTTAGAGAGAAAAGAAAGAAAGAGATGCTGTGAGAGGCATAATAGTAATATACAATGGAGAGGTGTGTTGCATGCGTGACAGTCTGAGAGGAAAGGAGAGATGTGGACAGCACGTTTACTTCTTTTCTTTACTACTAGCCGACATGTCACGTCTAGCTCCATTTGAAATCCTCCCAGATTCCCTCGGTTCACAACATCAGTTGTTTGCTACAGTATACTGCACATATCCCTAAACACTGGAATCTGTACCAACGGTGCTGATAAGGAGGTGCCTAGGCACCCGGGTGCTGAAAACCCACTCTCTTGTACTGAATAAGAGGGAGGCCGCGAGATACGCCTAAGCGTGTCCCGACTCCAATCGGACAATGTCTCCGCCACCATAGTTACCACGAGTCGTCATGACTCATCGAGGGTCCTGCCTCTGCCATTGCAACGACAAGTCGTCGTGACTCGTCGAGCACCGCGCCACCGTCAGCGCATCGAATGGACTGTGTTACCAAGTTGCAGCCAGCCCATGGCGCCTCCATGGACTGGCGAGACAGCGGCGAAGGAAACCTCGCGATGTGGCGGAGCCTCGCCCAAGAGCCGCCGATGGTGTAGGTAGAAGGGGTGGCGCGTTAGATGGCGCCAAGTCGAACGGTGCGTGTCGATGAGTCCCGACCAGCCCATGGCGCCTCCATGGACCGGTGAGACGGGGACGAGTAAGGCCTCGCGATCCGGCAGAGCCTTGCCCAGGCTCCGCCGATGTTGTAGGTAGAAGTGGACGGTGCACTAGATTGCGCCGAGTCAAACGTCGCGTGTCGTCGAGTCCCGGCATGATGGTGTTGCCGGGGGACTTGCCGGTGGAGGGTGCACCGAAGAGCGCACACAGATGGCGGCCCAGCACGTCGTCATCTTGCCTGGAGGGTGCGCCAGGGGTTGCGCATGGGCGGCAACCCCGACACGTTGTCGCGGGCGGCGGGCACGCCGAAGGCCGCGTACATACAGCGGTCCCGGCTCGTCGTCGCTGGTGGAGAGTGCACCGAGGGCGCACAGCCCAGGCACGTAGTCGTCTTCTGCGGCGGGCGTGCTGGAGGACAACGACGGTCCCGGCTCATCGTCGCCGGTGGAGACTGCACCGAGGGCGCACAGCCCCGGCACGTCGTCATCGCGAGCAGTGGGCCCGCTGGAGGCCGCGCACAAACGGCG